>CM076575.1:520563809-520769589 GCA_034641835.2 Pinus albicaulis | reverse complement strand
CACAGTGATATTCCATACCAGGATTACGCATATGGGTACCACATTCCACCCATTGTCAAAGAAAAAATTCCCCTGAGGGCGTCAGTAGTCATCGTCAACAACCACCAGCATCACTACCACAATAGTGGCACAGAAAGCACATGCATATGCCAATTTTGTTTAACTAGCCATAGTGTTAGCCACCTGTAAAATTTTATTATACCAAAAGGTGGCTAAATCTGTTTTGAGCCTTCAAGGAACAATTTTCTATCACAAAAAACTGTTGGCTCTTGAAGACTCTTGAAGGCCTCCTGCCTCTGTCCAAATCTGCACTGTTGTTTACTTCCCAAAAGACCCTAAAATCCTGCTGATTTCCAAGGCCAAATACTGCTGCAAGACCCTTTTTCCCCTTTTCCCCTTTTCCAAAGCTAACCTCATTTTCTACCCCTTCATTTCCCATGAAAATCCCTCCTTTGCATGCTTCTCCCCCTTCCACGTCATAAAAACCCTTGATAAGGTTCTAAGACCCCTACTTAGCCTTATCGAAACCTTCATTTCCTTTCAAAATCCTTAAAAAACCATTAAAATGCATATTTTCTATGTATTGTACTTAAGCCCCCTCAGGCTAAGTCTCTAATCCCTTATCATCCATGCGCCCTAGCGCCAGAACCAAGCGCTGAGTCAGTCGAGCGCCTAATCATATTTATATTTATCCCACCCCCAAAAAACATTAAAACCTAATATATTTTCGAAAAGCTTGGGTTTTTAATTTATTTTTCATTTATTTCACCAGTTTCATTTTTGAACCATTCCGCACCATCGATCTGATCTGTAGATCAGACGGTGCGGAGTGCGTCTTTCTGTGGTCCCCACCACCCGAAAGCCGGTTGCCCAAAACCGGCAGTATCCATCGCACTGCCTTCGGGCAAAAGGTTGTTTTCCCCCGATGGCCAGCGATTCCATACACTTGCCGCCACGCGTCCCGTGTACTATTTGCAAAACCGTCGTCCATACGTCATCCATCGTGCATTAAAATTCGGACCGAGATGCCCAGCAATATCGCTGTCCACTGTCCGATCTGGGGTGGGCCATCCAACGGTGATCGCTCGCTGAAAATGCCCGACAATTAACGAAGGTGCCCACGCGATAACCGGGCTATGGCGCGGCAGAAAATCAATCTCCGCCATCAATCTGATCTGCAAATCGACGGTCCAAAATTCATCACCCAGATTCTCTCCATTTGACTTTCCACCTCCACTCCCGACCGTCGATATCTAGGCGATCGACGGCTCAGATTCATCCTCCTCCTCTGCCTCCTCGTTCAATCTCGACCGTTGATCTCTGCACGATCGACGACTCAGATTTAATCTTTCTTTCGCCCATTCTACGATCTCTCCCGATCAATCCTGACCGTTGGATGATGCCATCCAACGGCCCCACTTTCTTCACACGCCTTCCTATGCAGTTAACCTATAAAAGCAGGATTTTATAATAGTTTTTGTATTTTGCAGGGTTTTAGATCATTTTTTCAAAGAAGATTCAGAGGCGGAGGGTGACGACCCTCCCGTCTTTGATTCGTCAAAGGAAATCATCCACAGGGTGGAAATGCACGTTTCATCAGTGTTTCCTTAAGCATGGATGCCTTATAAACCCTGCGCAGCCCTGCTCACCAGCAAAGAACACAGCAAATCGGGCACAGACAAAGAGTATCAGCGTCGAAGACAAAAATGCACCAGAACAGAGGATTAAAGGACAGATTTGCGGGGATTACGTCTAAAATGCTTATTAAAAGCCTAATCCCTGAAATAAAACACAGTTTACAGAAAACCTAAAGTGTTTTATCTAGCAGGAATGCCTCCACTGCCACCATCTAGGAAAAATTGATTCCTCAGCTACCATAGTGCCACCTGTTCCTCAAAGTACTCAATCAGAGGCCGAAGTTATTGATCAAATGAAGATTTTCGCCTCAGCACAGCCAGACAGTTACTTCTGCATTGAAATAAATGTAGAAATATCTGCAAAGTAACCCCGACATCACACAGAGCCTCAAAGGTCAACAAAAGCTCCCAAAAAGCTTAATATTTATGTGAAAAACATTTAATACAGAGGATATGTATGTAATTTTCTTCATTGAGCCCCTCAAAGGCCCAGAAACCATTTAAGTCTATATTAATTGTAATTGAGATCTTTTATCAGATCTCACCTCCTCATCTCTCTATAAATACTTATGCAGAAGATGAGTGAGGTGTTGGTTGTTGTTTGTTGTTTGATCACAAGCTGTAATATTGAAACTCTCTGAAATCAATACATATTCCTTTGAAGTTGAAGAACAAATTGAAGTCTTGGAGGTCTTGATGATGTTGTTGCATGTTTGTTCCTGAGAAGGCTCTATCATTGGATTCATGAGCTTGGCTGTTGGTGAAGTATTCTGAACTGTTTCATGTTTTTCCCTGTTTTCATTATGTTCCATAATTTCTCACTACAGTAGGATAGAAAGTATTAGGCTAAGAAATGACTCCTGGAAGAACCTTAGACCTGTTCATCCTTCACTGTTTTATGTTTTCTTCTACTGAAGTAATTTAGAGGCTTTAATCTTTCTCTTTAGTCTTCATGCTTGTTTATTTCCTTAATAGTTTGAAAATTTGGTTTCAACATGATTTATGGTTCTCCCTGCTTGTCTGTTGCCACTTAAAAACTGTTATCGAAGTCTCCCTTTGAAGTTTCTGCTTATAGTGAATCAAAGAGGTCTGTTTTGATCTTGCCCTTTGTCCTCACTTAAACAGTTGGCTTAAATGTCGTTATAATTATGATCATAGATGTTTTTAGGTGTTCCCTCTTCTATGACTGTGATTATCAGTAAATATTATATGTTTTCTAAAGTCCTTTAGAATAAAATCTTTGAGGAAATAGGGTGTTCCCCGAATCTTAGATTTTACTTTGAAAGCCATTTTGAAATACTGTTATTTTCAAGTGATTTGTAGAATTTATATTAGCTTTATTAACAAAAAAGAAATCTCTTTATTGTTTTAAATTAGCTTTCAATTAAAATGTTGAGAATTAGTAAACTTTGGTTCCTTCAAATCTGATGTTAATTGTTTCATTTCATCCCAAAAAATATCCTATGCTGTTGATTTAGTCCCGCATATCCCCAGTCCCTGAGATAAAGTGGCCTGGTTGACTACAGTATTTTGCCTAAAATGAAATAGATATTTTACTGCCTACAGGTATCTTTCTAACTTTTTATAGATTCAACAGACACTGAACCACCAACAAACAAATACTCAGACTAATAACGAACAAAGAAGACGACAGATAAACTTTTAAAACAACTGAGGAGATCCTTTCCGAGAGCAAGGAGTGAACAGATCCCCGTAACTCTAACATTGGTTCCGATGTTGCCTTGTCTTTTGATTCTTGCCATACTATCAAAAACACAGGACACTAACATAATGGCGATCACAGTGGGACACTGAGTAAAATCTTCAAAAAACAAAACACTCACTGTCTAGCATAACATAAGTAACCTTCTTCAAGCACTACCAAGCATAATGGTAATCATGATAGGACCTTTGAATCAGTGAAAAACTAAGTAACCCTTAGGATTCTCATAAAGCCTTGTCAAACCTTGAAGATTTCAGTTAGTAAGCCATAAGAGTAAACTCTGTACGTTTTGACACCCTAGCTAAGTGTTAAATCAGACTTAGAAAACTCTCTTAACCTATAAGACCAAAATAATTTAGAAAAACCCAAAACAATTCAGTTTGGCTTCATAATAAATTTGGTGGTGGACCATAAAACCTTTTACCTCCAAAAGAGCTAAAAATTCCCATCTGGCGACTCCACAATCCTAAATTCAGACCTTAAGACTCCACTGGGAAGACCCCAAGTCTTAATAGCATCTTAAAAAATCAGCTAGAGGGCTTTAAGATTAAAAATTTTCCTTCTTCTGAAAAGATCAGTTAGCCTATTAAAAATTGTCATATTTGGTTAAACTTTTCTTTTTAACTAGGTCTAAAATATAGCATAGTGGCTCCTAGAAAGATTCATACTAGAGCCTACCTCCCGACTCCAACCCAACGGGAAGAAGTTGACAACCTCGAAAGTATACTTAAGGAATCTTCCAAGATAAAATTTTCAACTTTTTTTCGTATCACCCTTGAGATCTAATTGGGCCCCTCGTACTTATAATCCCATTTCTGCTAACGACCACAATTACTTTTAAGAAATCCTTTTAGAACTAGGTCATTTGATGATATAATTAAGATAGATCTTAGTCCCTACTCATCCCTAGAACAAAGTGAACAAATTCGGGTAGAGAACCACCACCGATTTACATTTCTTTCTCAATTTAGGTGTCTCTCATCCGTCACCAAAGAATCTATTCCTGGTCCATACATTTCTGCCCACCCTTCATCCACTGTTCAAGCCACTCCATTTCAACCCACTCCCCCTCTTGTGAATCCATCTCCACTGCATATCATGGCAGCATGGTATGCTCCCTTAGTCCTTCCTATGCCACTAGTCAATCTTCCACAAGACTATCAGTCCAAAATTCCATTGTATGATGCTAACAATGCTACAACCGCATCACAACATGTAGATAAAATGAATGACTACTTTGACAGAAATGAAATCAATGATGATTCTGTCAAGCTTAGGTTATTTGCTCAAAGTTTAGGGGGAGAAGTAAGAAAATGGTTCAAAGGTCTAGCCCCCCGCAGTATTAATGATCTCCAAGGCTTCCATCAAACGTTCCTAAACAAATGGGAAGTAAAGAAAAACCCTCTTCAAGTCCTTTCTGACTACAAAAATCTCCATAGAAACACTGGAGAAAGTGTTCGAGCTTACTGCACTAGGTTTAATAGTGTGTATAATGCACTTTCCCCAGAACTAAAACCTCCAAAGGGCTCAGCTTTGAATAAATTTCCTGAAGGGTTTGACTCTGACATGACCTATCAGCTGAGAGAAAGAAATTTTGCAACTCTGGAAGATATGCAACAAGGTGCTCTTTCTGTGGAAGTCAACTTGATGGAGAAGAGAGCAAGGATGAAAACCGAGAAGAGAGTGTCTTTTAGAGAAGAGTCCACTCCTTCTACTTCAAGCTAAAAAATGGAGAGGATGTTGGAAGAAATGATGAAAGAGATGAGTATAATTAAGAAAGCACAAGCAAATCAAAACCAAGCTGCTCCTCGAAATAGAAATCAGAATTATAGAAGAGAAAACGATCAAGACAAACAGAACGAAAATGACCAACAGATTAGACCTCCCTTCCAACAAAACTGTGTAGATCAATATGAGGAAGATAGAGAGTTGGAAAGATTGTAAGAATCTCATGTAAACTTGATTGGATCAGATAGTGGAGATGATGTTTTCCTCATTGAGGAAGAACAAGATTTTTTCTCTTCTGATCAAAATACAAACACCTATGAAGATTTTGATGACTACAGATTAGGTTTTGAAAATGCAATCATGGAGATACACAAACAGTATGATCTTAGGAGCAAGGGAAACATAGATAACTCAAAAGATAAGAACACTAGCACTGCTGTCAAGAAAAACGCAGAAAAACAGCTCAAAAAGACGGCAACGAAAACCAACATTTTGACTAAAAAACCAGATTCAAACAAAGACAAAGGTGTCCAGCCAAATGTTGAACAGAGTACCCCTAGCACTTTGGCTAGTGGTCCTAATAAAATTATCCCAATTACCATTCCCAACAAAGTTCAGCGAATCAAAGCTGCTGAAAAGAATTCAATTGAAAAAACGGATGTAAATACGAACAAATCAATTATTCCTTTTAGCCTTGAGGGAGAGATTGCCAAAATAAAAGTCACCATCGCCCTAGGTGAACTAGTAACCCAAGAGGTGTACAAAAACCAAGTTTTGAAAGCTTTGAACTTAGGAAGTGATACAGACACTTTAAACCTAACAGATGACAAACCTGAGCTGTTGTTTGGTCCATAAGTTGAAGGAAAATATCAAGAAGGGGTTGTCCCTCCCTTCTGTGTTAGCTTGAACTTACATGAGAAAATTTTACACAATGCCATGTTAGATTCGGGAGCTTCACACAATCTAATGCTCAAGGTGGTAATGGAGAGCTTAGGCTTAGAGATTACTAAACCATACAAAGATTTGTATTCTTTTGACTCAAGCCGAGTAAAATGTTTGGGTTTAATCAAAGATTTATGTGTTACTTTAGCTCAGATCCCCGCTAAGAGTCTTGTTATGGATATAGTTGTAGCTGACATTCCCCCTAAGTATGGAATGCTCTTATCAAGATCATGGGGAGCCAAACTTCAGGGAAGTCTTCAAATGGACATGTCTTATGCCACCATCCCTGTTTTCAACCAAAACAGAAGACTATACAGGGAATCTCACATGAAGTACATGATGAGCAACATGGACAGACCAAACAATTCTCCAATATATTCTATTCAATCAAGTTTAGATTCCTTTATCTTATATAACGAAGATGACATTATCCAACAAGATAAAGAAAACATGGACCCAATTAGTTTACCACAACAATCCAATCTTCCCTTTGATCAAATTAAAAACATTGACAATCAACAACAACAAGAAAATGAAAAAAAGGATAGCATACTTTGGAAAATAAATTTTGATGGATCTTGTAATAAAACAAGTGCAGGAGCAGGTGTGTGGATTCAAAATACAAAACATAGCTTTTCATATCAATTGGATTTCCCATGCACTAACAATGTGGCTGAGTATGAAGCACTTCTCCTAGGCTTACAACTGTTTAAACAGTTAAAAGCCCAGAGGATATCAATCTTAGGAGATTCTAAACTTATCATAAAACAAATCAAAGGAGAATACTTAGCTCAAAATCCAAGACTTAGATAATATCGAAACGCTGCCCTTGATCTATTGAAAACCTTTGAAAAATATGAACTTATTTTCATTCCAAGAGAATTGAATCATCTAGCAAATGAACTCGCTTTCAATGCCAGCAATTGTCAAACACCTGAAATAAATCAACAACTTAGTGTAAAGGTAAAACACAGACCTGCTGTGCGTGATAACGAAGATCATTGGCAGGTGTTTGACTCTGACAAAGACACAGATGATTTGTTAAAGATAGAAAATGATTTTACCATACCAACATCAGAATCTAGCCATAATCAGAACTGCCCATATATTGAAGAAATCCCAGAAGCCAAAATAACATATACTGCTAATATAAATCATTATGAAAATCCTTTTGAAACAGAGGTAACTGACAACACAGACCAAGAAGACTTGGAAGTCTGACAATACAAAAATGATAAAATTCCAAGGGGTCTAACACCTTTAGAACACCTTTTTGACTTTAACGATGTAGCCAAACAGCCAAGAATGGAGCCGGTGGAAAAAGATGTAGAAGAACATAACATAGGCAGCCTAGTAGAACCCAAGATGATTAAACTGTCCAACACTCTCCCAGCTCACATAAAATTTCATTATATAGAGCTCTTCAAAGAGTTTAAAGATGTTTTTTCTTGGGGATACAAAGACCTTAAATCTTATGATGTTAACATCATTCAGCACAAGATTCCCTTGAAGGAAAATCAAAAGCCCTTCAAACAAAAACTGAGGAGAATAAACCCACTTTTATTACCTTTAGTTAGAGCTAAAATTGAAAAGATGCATGATGCTGGCATTATAGTACCTGTTAGATTTTCAGAATGGGTATCAAACTTAGTTTCTATTAGGAAAAAGACAGGAGAGATCAAACTTTGTATTAACTTCAGAAATTTAAACAGAGCATCCCTAAAGGACAACTACCCATTGCCAAAAATGGATCATATACTTCAGAAGTTAGTTGAGTCAAAAAGGATTTCCCTCTTAGATGGGTTTTCAGGTTACAACCAGGTGTTAGTGCTCCCAAGTGATCAAATCAAAACTGCTTTTACCACACCTTGGGGCACCTTTATGTATGTCAAAATGCCTTTCGGATTAATGAATGTAGGGGCCACCTTCTAAAAGGCCATGGAAATAGCATTTTCTGAAGACATTGGCTATTTCATAATCATTTACCTTGATGACATAACTGTTTTCTCAAAAAATGATGAAGAAAATTTGATTCACCTAAGAAATTTTTTTGGGAAGTGTAGGAAATTTGGCTTGTCATTGAATCCCAAGAAAGCACTATTTGGTCTCCAAGAAGGTAAACTTCTTTGCCACATAATTTTGGAAGAGGGAATCAAAATAGACCCTACAAAGATAGATGGCATATTGCATATCAGCCATCCAAGGAGCCTCAAATAATTGCAATCTTTCATCGAAAAGATTAATTTTCTAAGGAGGTTTATTCCTAATCTTTCTGAGCTATTAAAAAACATTACAAACATGCTTAAGAAATATGTAGGTGTAAAATGGACTTTACTAGCTAAACAATCATTCGAACTGGTCAAACAAGCTCTTACTCAAGCACCAGTCCTGATTAGTCCAGATTTTACCAAAGATTTATAGATCTTTCCTTTACATCTGAACATACAATAGCTGCAGTTTTACTTCAAAAGAATGATTTGGGGCAAGAGCAACCAATATCTTGCTTTAGTAGGGCCTTAAGATATGCTCCTCTCAAATATAAAATCATGGAGAAGCAAGCCTTAGCATTAGTGAAAGCATTAAAAGACTTTAGGGTCTATATTTTACACTCTCACATAATTGCTTTTGTTGCACATACTGTTGTCAAGGACATTCTAAGCCAAGACCCCGATGGTAAAAGGGTAAAATGGATTGCAAATATTCTTGAATATGACTTAGAAATCAGGCCCACCAAACTTAGTTACAAGATTAGCAAAAAATTATGGCTATCTAACTTTGAAGACCGGAAATGGGTTTGCAGACAAGAAGAAATAGAAGAATATGATGCTACTTTCATTGAAGAAAAATTCCTGAATTCTCCTTGGTATGCTGACATTATTTATGTGCTTTTATATCTAAATGCCCCTCCTTCTTTGTCTAAAACTAAAACTAGATTCTTGAAACAAAAGGCTTTGATTTTTTCCATATTGAATGGAGTATTATATTGGAAAAATGTTGTTGGAATTTTGCTTAAATGTTTACTTGAAGATGATGCAGGAAAAATCATGCATGAATTGCATGACAGAGAATGTGGAGGACACCTTTACTGAAGGGCCACAGCAAACAAAATTATTAGGTCTGGCTACTATTCGCCTTCCCTTTTCCCAGACACTCAAAATCTAGTCATGTCTTGCCATAAGTGTCAAATCTTTGATGGAAAAAGAAAACTCCTTCCCTTACCTTTACATCTTATCAGATTTGAGGCGCCTTTTCAACAATGGGGGCTAGACTTCATTGGCGAAATTCATCCATCCTCCTTAGCTCAACATAAGTGGATCCTCACGGCCACTAACTTCTTTAGCAAATGGATAGAAGCTATACCTTCCAGAAATGCCAATGACTCTATCATTATCAAGTTCATTGAAACAAATATCTTATCCAGATTTGGTTGTCCCAGAAAAATTATAACAGAGAATGATTCTGCTTTTAAATCTAAGAAGATGGTTGATTTCTGTTACAAATACCACATAACCTTGGGCCATTCCACTGCTTACTATCCCCAAGGAAACGGATTAGATGAATCTTCCAACAAGAGCCTCATCAATATCAT
Source organism: Pinus albicaulis (assembly GCA_034641835.2). NCBI lineage: Eukaryota > Viridiplantae > Streptophyta > Pinopsida > Pinales > Pinaceae > Pinus > Pinus albicaulis. The sequence goes on along the minus strand of CM076575.1, from coordinate 520,759,970 downwards.
TAAAAAGCTGTTGGAACAAAATCAGAAATCATGGCACAATAAACTAGTTCATGCTTTATGGGCTGATAGGCTAACTACAAAGAAATCAATAAACATGTCCCCCTATCAGCTAGTCTATGGCATGGATGCATTCTTTCCCACCTCGTTGGGAGTGCCAGTCATGAAGCTACTTCAAGAAGTGCAGATTGAAGAGAATGATATGCAGAGAAGAATCAACCAAACAATCCATTTACAACAGACGAGAGAGGAAGTCTATGAAATAACACAGTTAGTCCAAGAAAATATGAAGAATCTATTTGATAAGAAGACTAAGGCAAACAATTTCCAAGTTGGAAATTTTGTTCTTAAGTGGGATTTAAGAAAAGAGGAGAAGGGAAAACATGGAAAATTTGAGAACTTGTGGAAAGGGCCCTATATTATTCATGCTGAGAGGGGTCACAATGCATTTTTCTTGAAAGAACTGAATGGAGAAGACCTATATGGAGGTCTTGTCAATGGCAGGATGCTCAAGCATTACTTCTGCCAAGAATCTTAAGTTTCAAAGATTTTTATTTTTCATTGTAAATATCATAGTCTAACCATTGCATTCAAAGTTAGAAAAATCAAAAATACAAAAAGAAAGAAAGAAAGAAAAGAGGGAAGATTGTAAAAACAATAAAGGTATAGCCCCATACCAAAAAAGAGAAAAAAATTTGAAAGTGTGGAAGCTCAAATGCCACTCCTAAAAAACACACTTCTAGTTAGTCAAACAACCTAATCTTGACTTATTAGTTTTGAATTTCCTGCTGATAGGATAATGAATTCGATCTGCCAAACTATTTAATCTTGGCTTATCAGTAGATAGATTAGGATAGAAATGAAAGGTTCAAACATGTTCAAAACCCGAACCTCAGTTTCTAAAGAAATATGACTCAAATATGTTTTATTTTCCGAGTCAAAAAGATGTAAAAATCTGGTTCTAATCAGCTCAAAATCTGAACCAGAGAAAAAGGAAAGACAACTCAATAAGAGTCAAATCAGAGCTGTAGAAAAAAGGAAGGAAATGTTTTTAATTTTCAGATCTTAAGCCTTCCATTTTTTATTTATTTTTTCTGCAAAATAAATTTCTATGTGCAGCTTGTCTTTATGCCATAGATCACAGTGAGTCAAATAGCTTAATCTTGACTTGACTGTTTTTTAAATTTATGTTTTAGAAATTTAGAGAATGAAAATCTATTGGACAGTTTAATCCCAACACATAGTAGATTAGGTAGAGAATCATCTAAACTCAACTGTTAAATATGAGTTCAGGGAGAAATAAGGAGTAGAATTAGATTAGATTTACTGCTTTCAAAAGAATAAAATGTTGCAAAAGATTTTTCCAATCCAAGTGCACTCTAATGAAGAAAAAATGTTAGATCTGTAGCATTGGGTAGGTAGAAAGTTGTATTGATGAAGATCCATTTCTTTTATGACTCCTAATACATTTTCAGAGAAAATAATTCCAGCACAGGAAGAGCAGCCCAATGGATTACGCAACTGATCAGCCTCCCAGAGAATGCAGGTCTGAAAGTACTTGATGCCTTCAAGAAGGCACCATCCCCAAGTGGAGCCATTGTTAGCCAACTGTAAAATTTGATTATCCCAAAAGGTGGCTAAATCTACTTTTGAGCCTTCAAGAAACAATTTTTCCCACTAAAAACTGTTGGCTCTTGAAGACTTTTTAAGGCTTCATGCCTCTATCCAAACCTTCACTATTGTTCCCTTCTTGAAAAACTTTGAAATCCTGCTAAAATCCAAAGCCCAAATACTGCTGCAAGGACCCTTTTCCCCTTCCCCCTCTTCAAAAGCTAACCTCATTTTCTACCCCTTCATTTCCCATGAAAATCCCTCCTTTGCATGTTTCTCCCCCTTCCACGGTATAAAAACCCTTGATAAGGTTCTAAGACCCCTTCATAGCCTTATCGAAACATTCATTTCCTTTCAAAATCCTTAAAAAACCATTAAAATGCATATTTTGTATGTATTGGACTTAAGCCCCCTCAGGCTAAGTCTCTAACCCCTTTTCATCCATGCGCCCTAGCGCCAGAACCAAGCGCTGAGTTAGCCGGGCGCCTAATCATATTTTATATATCCCGCCCACGAAAAAAATTAAAACCTTTGTTTTAATTTAAAACATGGGTTTTTAATTATTTTCCATTTATTCCGCCAGTTTCATTTTTGAACTGTGCCGCACCGTCGATTTGATCTGCAGATCGGGTGGTGCGGAGTGCCTCTTTCCATGGTCCCCACTGTCCGAAAGTCGGTTGCCCGAAACCGGCGGTATCCATCGCACTGCCTTCGGGAAAAAGGTTGTTTTCCCCCGATGGCCAGCGATTCCATACATTTGCCGCCACGCATCCCGTGTACTATTTGCAAAACCGTCATCCATCCGTCGTCCATCGCGCATTAACGTTCAGACCGGGATGCCCAGTGGTATCGTTGTCCACCGTCCGATCTGGGGCGGGCCATCCAACGGTGATTGCTGGCCGAAGATGCCAGACAATTAACGAATGTGCCCACACGTTAACCGGGTTATGGCGCGGCGGAAGATCAATCTCCGTCGTCGATCTGATCTGCAGATCGATGGTCCAAAATTCATCGCCCAGATTCTCTCCGTTTTAATTTCCACCTCCACTCCCGACTTTCGATCTCTACGCGATCGACGGCTCAGATTCATCCTCCTCCTCTGCCTCCTCGTTCAATCTCGATCGTCGATCTCTGCACGATTGACAGTTCGGTTTTAATTTTTCTTTCGCCCGTTCTACGATCTCTCCCGATCAATCCTGACCATTGGATGATGCCATCCAATGGCCCCGTTGTCTTCACACGCCTTCCGATGCAGTTAACCTATAAAAACAGGATTTTATAATAGTTTTTGTATTTTGCAGGGTTTTAAATCATTTTCTGGTGATTTTCAAAGAAGATTCAGAGGTGGAGGGTGACGACCCTCCCATCTTCGATTCATCAAAGGAAATCATCCACAGGGTGGAAGTTCACGTTTCATCACTGTTTCCTCAGGCATGGATGCCTTATAAACCCTTCGCAGCCCAGCACAACAAAAAAGAACACAGCAAATCGAGCACAGACAAAGAGTATCAGCGTCGAAGACCAGAATGCACCAGAATAGAGGATTAAGAGTCAGATTTGTGGGGATTATATCTAAGATGTCTATCAAAAGCCTAAAACCTAGATTTAAAGAAAATTTTAAGGAAATATCAGAGTGTTTTATCCGATAGAAAGCTCCACCGCCTTAGTTAAAGCAAGTCAATTCTTCTCAGCTACCACAAAGACACCTGTGCCTCAAAGAAATCAAATACAGGCCGAAGTTATTGCATGAAATCAGATATTCGCCTTCAGCACAGCCAGGTAGTTACTTCTGCAAGGAATATTAATGCAAAAGATATCTGCGGAATAACCCTAGCATCAAACAGAGCCTCAAAGGTCAACAAAAGCTCCCACCGAGCTTAATTCATAAATGTAAAACAGTTAATATAGAGAACCACTTGTAAACTTCTTCATCGAGCCCCTCAAAAGGCCAAGAAGTCTTGATTCTGTATTAATTGTCCTTGACATATTTTGTTAGATCTCACCTCCTCAGCTTCCTATAAATACTACTGTGGAAGATGAGAAGTGGGTTGGTTGTTGTTTGATCACAAGCTGTAATATTGAAACTCTCTGAAATCAATACATAGTCCTTTGAAGTTGAAGAAAAAATTGAAGTCTTGGAGATCTGGATGATGTTGTTGCATGTTTGTTCCTGAGAAGGCTCTATCATTGGATTCATGAGCTTGGCTGTTGGTGAAGTATTCTGAACTGTTTCATGTTTTTCCCTGTTTTCATTATGTTCCATAATTTCTCACTACAGTAGGATAGAAAGTATTAGGCTAATAAATGACTCCTGGAAGCACCTTAGACCTATTCATCCTTCACTGTTTTATGTTTTCTTCTGCTGAAGTATTTTAGAGGCTTTAATCTTTCTCTTTAGTCTTCATGCTTGTTTATTTCCTTAATAGTTTGAACAATTGGTTTCAGCATGATTTATGGTTCTCCCTGCTTGTCTGTTTCCACTTAAAAACTGTTATTGAAGTCTCCCTTTGAAGTTCTTTTCTTATAGTGAATCAAAGAGGTCTTTTTTGATCTTTCCCTTTGTTCTCACTTAAACAATTGGCTTAAAGGTCATTATAATTATGATCATAGATGTTTTTAGGTGTTCCCTCTTCTATGACTGTGATTATCAGTAAATCTTATATGTTTTCTAAAGTCCTTTAGAATAAAATCTTTGAGGAAATAGGGTGTTCCCCGAATCTTAGATTTTACTTTGAAAGTTGTTTTGAAATCATTGTTTTCTTAAAGGTGTGATTTGTAGAATTTATGGTTAGCCCTGTCTATCAAAGAACTCTTTATTGTTTCAAATTATGCTTTCAAATTCCCTTTGTTGATAATTAAAACTCTCTTTCCAAATCATTAATGTTCATTCCATTCCAAAAACAAAAGGATCCTATGGCCAAGTTAGATTTTCCCTTTGATATCCCATATCGTTTGATAAGTGTGTTATGACCTCTTTTTGACTCCATTGCCCAATGAAACAGAGATTTTACTGTCCTATATATCTTTCCTAGACCTTTTATGATTATTCTGTATCAATTCAACCCAACCAAACAAACAAACACCTGCACTTAATAACTAGTCTAAAACCAATACTCTAAGCACACAAGATAAACTTTTGCAAACAAACTTTGAGAGATCCCTCTCTGAGAGCAGGAGGAATAGATCCTGTAACTCTAAAGATTGGTTCTGATGTTGCCTTGTCTTTTGATTTGCCAAAATATCAAAACACGGGACACCAACAATGGGGATGATGTCTAGTTTAATCAGGTCATTGGGAATGGTGCCCAAATTGACCTATAACAAATTCCCCCCTAAAGCATGAAGTCGGAATAATAATAACAATATTTTTTGAATGAGTTGCTTTACACTGTGATGGGCTGGAGTTGAAGCGGAGTGGCGACCTGCATCAATATTACAATAAATTGCATCATGAAATATCCTCTTTATCACGAATTTTCGAGGGAAGGCATTCCCATGCTTAGAACATAAACTATCTAATAACATGTACTTAGTACAGAAATTCGTATACATTGGAATGTTGCCCAATACAGACATGCCTACAGATATAGGCCCATGTTCGGATGACGATCTATATGTAAGGTCACTGTACAGATGATGTGTACAACAATCCTAAAATCACAGCTTGGATAGCTAAAACTAGATCCGAGGTCTTCTTATCTCGTTCACTCGGTTGTTCAGGTACAGGTCTAGCCATGCAAATATATGATTTGTAGTCAAACATGATAAGAGATCGTTTGATTACTAGCCAATGGTGTGAGCTGTTAACAAATGTGAGAGAACCACCATTAATGTCAATGGCCCTCAAGGTACTAAAGGAAATTTTGTAAGGCATGAATAGATGATTTGATGTTGATCGCCAAACAAAATCTTTCAGTCAAAAGTCCGGAAGCGAGGATCTTGTTGATGCTATAACAAGCCTCATGGTACTAGAAGATGATGTTTCTAAGTAAACTTCCTAGATGATGATTTGATGTCGAAAAGAAGTCACTTTATTGCGAAACAGAAGTTACTGATTTCAGAGACAAAATATGACTTGATATAGTAATGTTTAGGGATGAATGTCATGAGAATGAAGGCTTATGAGTATTGCAGAAGGATGAGTATTCACTGGATGAATTCTCTTGAACATATCGGTGACAGTGAGATGAGTTGGTAGCATTGAACCAAAATCGAATTAAGGGTATGATGAACCATAAGTGTGAATTAACCGTCAAGAATATTACCCAACCCAAACGATCATGATGATGGAGTGAAGTCTCATGTTCAAGAGCGACCAACTACTGTAAATATTTTTGTTCACTTTCTCAAATTTTCCCAGGTCATTTATTGACCAGTACGTCTTTATTTTTTAACAAGCTTGAGGAGGATAACATATACTTGATCTCTAATTCAACCCTTCAGGCGAATAATGTATCACTATTTAATAATTTAATGAGTCTAGCGATGAATGAAACTTGATTCTTGCCATCATCGACAAACCCGTCTCTATTTTATGTTTTAACGAGCCTAACAACAGTGATAAACTGGTCCTTTTTCATATATAGAGAGTTTAAAAAAGAGAACGAAAGAAAAATCCATAAGTACTTTTTTGTAAAGTTGTTGCTCAGATCCGAAAAAGTGTAAAATAATATCTGAGAGAACCTCTTAGCCATGTTCGACTAAGGCATTCCTTTTTCGTAAATAATCTATCTCACTCCGGAAAAGGTTTAAACTTATACTGAGTAGATATCAATTCATTTACTTTTAGGAACTCGAAAAGACAAGTGCTTGGCAATCTTTTCACATTATCAGAGTCTGAAAAGAGCTAAAAGAAGACTCTAGGGGTTCCTTTTTCGCTGTTACCGAAGCTCGAAAAAGAGATAAAAGTGTGCTTCAAGTCCTTTTTCGTTTTTATCAAAGCTCAAAAAATAAGGATAAAAGTATTATTTGTGGTCAAATCATTCTTGAAATAAATCTGCACGAATAATCTACTCATCAGTTGTAAAACCTGTTCAGAACAACATCAAATGGATTAAAAATACCTCTTTCATGATAAAAATATAATAAAACCATAGTCACAACAATAAATATGATTTGCAAATAATCAAATGACTAATTAAAATAGTTTTACTATTCATTTTTACCATTTGCATTTGGAGCTCTGCACCTGTTTTTTCCCCCAAACTTTAGCAGTTGATTGGGTGTAGTTGGTAAGAATGTGTTGAATGCCGCTTGCAAGAGCAGATGCCCCCCAAGCTTCATTTCATTCACCTAAGTAGAATACTAGTTACAGATAGCTGGATGGAATGAAGGTTCATTATAGGGAAGTATTTGTTTCATTTTTTAATGAGCTTGACACAGGAAAAGAACTATGTTCATGACCCGTTTCATTTTTTAATGTGGTCGACATAGTAAAAGAACTATCCTCATGGAACCTTGTTACATTTTTTAATGAGCTTGACACAAGTAAATGAACTATGTTCATGGCATGTTTATTTTTTTAACGAGGTAGACACAGTAAAAGAACCATCCTAATTGTGCAGTTAGACCAGTGAGTGTGTGTTGGAAAATTCATAGTCTAACAGAGTCATCATTTAAGGAGTTTGATGAGCACCCCAAATGATAAGTTATAACGTGCGTTGACGGGTCTTATCCAGGGTTCCCATTGAATTTTGGAATTTTTGAGGGTAATTTCTATGGTATCATCAGCCACCAAGGAGAATAATTGATGGGATCTGCTTGATATTGCAGTGAAGATGGGATTAAAGGATCAAGCCGTTCAATACTCATAAAGGAGGAACCAGATAGGATTCTAAATGATGACATGGGTGAAGTCAATGGACAAAACATCGGAAATGAAGCAACAATATATGTTTTCACAGCTGAAATAGATGGTTCAGTCTAGGATGTTATCTCATCCATGGTCAAATGACCCAGTGTATACCCTATAGAATCTATGAGAACTTGAAGTAAAATAGGATCAAAAAAAGTAGAGGAAGGTGATTGAGGAAAAGGCTCGTATAGGTAAAGTTCCTCCCCGAAATGAGTTGGAGTTAAAGGTGTCTCGTCTTGTGATATTTCTTCAGTCGAAATTAAATTAGGTGGAAGAATTTCGCTGTCAGGCCCGAAGTATATTTCAAGTGGTTGACTATGTGATATGGGAGACTCAATGGCTACAATGGATTGTGGAGTGACCAATATAGGAACAAATTCCAGTTGTTAGACTTCGGGATCTAGATGTTCTTCACTTATGGCATATAGAAACTGAAATATAAGGGGATGATAGACCCTATTTCATTGGTCTTGGGGATGATGTCCAGTTTGACCAATAACAGCTGCCCCCTAAAGCACAATGGGATCTTCCAGTTGAACAATGTCGGGTTCGGGAGATATGGTCTCACTGATTGGATGGATCGTGACCATAGGTACTTGTGAGGATTCCGTCTTGACAATAGTAGAAAAACCAAGATTTATAGAAACAACTTGTGCCGACTCTAGCATATGTGAAGATGATGCTTCACCAGAGGTACTAATGGTGCTGGTTTCGGTAGAGCGATGTCGCCTTCGCCGAACAAAAGTGACTTCTGATGGTAAAGGTGGTTTCCATGCAATTCTACGCAAATGATGGGGAAAGGGATTTTCTTCTTCCATGATGACTGATTTATTTTATGACAAAAAAAAAAAAAACAAAATAAAAGGGTAATGCTAGGCAAGAGGTTTACCAAGAAACTGTGAACTGTAGAATACCTCCTGGCTAACCAAGAAGTATGGGTAGGCAATCTCCCCGAATTCTGTGTTCGGTGTATCATAATTTACAAGGCGGCCAACTCGGTTCAATATGGATGGATAGAAACCTAGAGTTGTCCTCCCAAATATACCTCAAGGTACATGGAGGCCCAAGTCAGTATAAGCATTGTCTAATGCGAAACAACACAATGAGAGCACCACCTTATACTCTTCGTACTATAACACCACCCAATATACCTAAAGGTACGTGGAAAAGCTAAGATATACTTACATACGTGGAGTGAGGTATCACACTCGAAATGTGTCGCAGACAATTAATGACAACTGCTATGTTTTACTATGCCAGAACACGTCTCTAGCCTAGACCTTCTAAATGTTATCATTATGGTTCCAATGCTTTGTTAGGTAAATTGATGTAAAATTTAAGTTGATCTTGTTTATCAGTTTGCCTTTCAAGGTTCACTGTGATGATGTGATGGAAATTCCTAAAGTGCAAACTAAAATGATAAGAAAACTTTTCAATTTTAGCTTTTTCAATTAAATCCGAGTTACAAAGGGAAAGAGAATCAGTTTTGAGAGAAAACAAAAAAGAGCACAAACTAATATGCAACTTTCCTAATTTGTTCCTATGCAAAACACACAATCCACTACATGCAATTGCAAGTTTTTCTTCTCATTCCCCTTAATGTGAATGCAAAAAGGAAACTAGATGCATAAAATAAAAAAAAACAAATGCTATCTTCTTTGAGAAACTGTTAGGTCCCTATATTACTAGTTTAGTCCCTTATTGTTATTAGTGTAGCCCCCTTATTGTTATTGTTGTACCCCTGTAACCCCAATATTGTTATTATTGTGCCCTTACATTGTTATTGTTATGTCGGTTAGGATTATATTGTGGGCTCATGGACTCCTATATATAGAAGGAGGTTTTGGTCCTTTGTATCATCCAAGACTTGTTCATTTATGTAATTTATTGGAGGTTTCCCTCATGTGCTGATTTCTAAGGCGTTGATCTCCTTTTCTTCATTTTTGAGCCAAGCCAACATTTTGTATTAGAGCTTTGGATTCTAGGCTTTATTACTCCAAATGTGTCATCATGGAATTTTCGCTATAAATTTTTTTATGCGTGTTTAGAATCTAAAATTTTTATGAGTGCGAACAAGAAAATTCGAGGAACATTCGGGAAATTCTCAGAGTTTTCTTGGTTCTTAATATTTTTAGATCGTGGATCTATGCAGTTAGGATTTGTCTTATTTGCATGTTCCTGAATTTAATCTAAACATGTCATCACGAAATTTTTTCCATAAATATTATTCTACGAGGTTTTAGAAGCTGAAATTTTCACAGAGTGAAGCCAAAATCCTGAAGAACCTCCTGTAAAAATTTCAGATCTTGGTTCACAATATTTTTGGAGATATGATTTGTGGAAGTTAGGATTTTTTCAGACTCCGAAATTTCATCTCAAAGAGGTGACCATGGGAAAAATGTCATAAATCTATCTCTGAGCATCGGGTTGAGATTATGTAAAAAGTGTCTGCAAGTAAACAGACTGTAGTTTTCATTATATCAGTTTTAGAGCTGAAGGAGGAAAAAGTGAAAATTGGCAAGTTGTACAAGTTCGCTCTACTGAACCAGTCCATAATTAGGTCATCATGGGAGATTGGGCATAACTTTTCCTTGAAGAATCCAAATTAGGTCAGACTTGTGGAATTTGAAAGATGGTTTAGAGGGCTAATTTAGGGCTTAATTTCAAATACTAAAGATTTAAAATCACAGAGATAATTCAGTTTCAATATCGAGCTCCTCAAAAGCAAGAAAATTGTGTGTATTTTTTCGAATTACGTAAGTCTCGTTTGAAAGAAAAAAATTAGTTTGAATTTATTCCAAGGGCATATTGAAGAATAGATATTAGTATTGGGTTCTAAAATTCCCCCTAAAAATAAATCAACACCCATTAAGCCTTCATAAGGCTCTACTATGACTCATGAAGATGAAGAAACACAACATGAGATATCAAAATTACAAGAGCAAATACACCAAATTTCGCTATCGCAAAGAGCAACAAAAAATGAAATGGAAGTTTTGAAGAAGGGGGTGGAAACTAAGATGGATGGTTTGAAGAAAGGCGTGGAAGCTAAGATGAATGGTTTGGAAGCTAAGATGGAAGGCATGGAAGTGGGCATGGAAGCTAAGATGGATGACATGGAAGCTAAGATCGATGAAAAAATGGAAAACATGAATAATGATATAAAAGTAGACATCAAAGGTTTGGAAAAGTTGATACAAGAAATGTTTCCTAATGGAAAAAAGATAGTAGAGGAAACTCGTGATGAGAACAATATACATGTTAATCGTGATTTTATAAACTCTAATGTTGGATGGAAGAACCACCATATTCCAAAGATGGATATGAGGAAGTTTGATGGCAAGGATCCCGTAACATGGATACTACATACGGAGAAATATTTTGATCTCAATAATGTGAAAAACACACAAAAGGTATGCATTGCGACTTTACATTTAGAAAAAAATACATTTGCATAATATCGATGGCTTTTCTCTTGTAAAAAAATTGTCACTTGGTCAATTTTTACGGAGGAAATGATAGCACATTTTGAGGATACAAAAAGAAACACCTTATTTAGCCAATTGATAAATCTCAAACAAAAGGGTTTAGTGGTGGAGCACATTGAGGACTTACAAAAATTGAATATAAGGGTAACTAATATTCCATAGGAACACAGGATTGATGTATTGGTAGGGACTTTAAAGGATAACATCCAACATGAAGTTCATGTTTGGGAACGTGATTCATTGGAAAAGGCATTCAGGTTGGCAAGAAAAATTGAATGTAAAATTATGGCAACAAGGAAGCCTACCACTCTCATATATAAATATGGAAGTGTTGCTACTCCTAGACTTCCACAACCTACAAGGTTGACACCATAAAAATTGGAAGAAAAAAGAGCAAAAGGGCTTTGCTACAGTTGTGATAGAAAATACACTAAAGGTCATAAGTGTGCCAAGAAGAAATTATTTTACATAGATTGTGAAGAGGAAGAAGAAAATGAACAAGAAGAGGATATACACCAGGAACCAACCCTAGAAGAGGAAGAAATGAGTTTGACCATATCGTGTAATGCATTGGCAGGAATTACCACTCCTCAAACTCTCAAGATAGAAGGACATATCAAGAAGAAAAAGGTAATAGTGTTGATTGATTCAGGTAGCACCCATAATTTTATTCATTGTATGGTAGCCAAGGAATTGAATTGTTTCCTATACCTAGCACCAGAATGTCAAGTGATGGTTGCAAATGGAGGAACTATAAATTGCTCTGGAAAATGCCATAATATCAAGCTAACCATGGGGGAATATGTATTTAATAGTCCAATTCTTTCCATTCCTATGGGAGGTGCTGATGTTGTACTAGGAGTACAATGGTTACAATCTTTGGGGACGGTAGCTTTTAATTTTCAAGAACTTTTCTTGAAATTTTTTTCAGAAGGAAAGGAAGTCAAATTATGGGGTATTTCGGGGAAGCCAGGAAGGATAATAAGCTCTAATGTCATGACAAAGCTTCTAAAGAAAGAACAGCGAGGCGTAATTGCACAATTATGCTCACTAGAAGTTCCAACATCAAAATCATCTATTTCTGCAGATCTCCAACAAGTCTTGGACAATCATTCCAAGGTGTTTGAACTCCCAAAGGACTCCCACCTATTCATGATCATGATCATGCTATTCATTTGATTCCAGGAAGTGTTCCTCCAAACATCAGGCCTTATAGATATCCTTACTTCCAAAAGAGCGAAATTGAACGTATGATTGCAGAAATGTTAGAGGTCGGTATAATTCAACCTAGTCAAAGTTCTTTCTCTGCTCCTGTAGTATTGGTACACAAGAAGGATGGATCATGGCGAATGTGTCCGGATTATAGGGAGCTCAATAAGCTCACCATTAAAGATAAATTTCCCATTCCTGTGATTGATGAATTATTGGATGAATTACATGGAGCAATTTATTTTATCAAGTTGGATCTTCGTTCAGGATATCATCAAATTAGAATGAAGACTGAAGATATTCTGAAAACAACATTTCGAACTCATGAGGGTCATTATGAATTTTTGGTCATGCCTTTTGGCCTTACCAATGCGCCTTATACATTTCAAGGGTTGATGAATTCCATTTTCAAACTCTTCCTTAGAAATTTTGTGCTAGTATTTTTTGATGATATTCTAATCTACAACAAGTCTTGGAAGGGTCATGTTCAATATGTTGACAGTGTGGTCAAACTATTGCAGGAGAAACAATTATATGCAAAACCATCCAAATGTTTCTTTGGAGTACAAGAGGTGGAATATTTGGTTCATATTGTATCTCACGAGGGTGTTAAGGTAGACCCTAACAAAATTAAAGCTATTAAGGAATGGAAAGTCCTCACAACCATAAAGCAGTTGCGAGGATTTCTTGGTTTAACAGGGTATTATCACAAGTTTTTTAAGAATGATGGGAGAATAGCAACACCTCTAACAACATTATTGAAGAAAGATTCATTTTCATGGACTACTGAAGCAACTAAGTCATTTGAACATCTTAAAGAGGCAATGTGCCTAGCACTGGTCTTAGCAACGCCAGACTTCAGAAAAACCTTTATTGTGGAATGTGATGTCTCAGGAAATGGAATTGGTGCTGTTTTAATGCAAGAAGGAAGACCCATTGCTTTTGAAAGTCGTCCAATAAAAGGAAAGTATTTACAAAAAGCTATTTATGAGAAGGAAATGTTAGCAATACTACATGCACTAAAGAAATTGCGACCTTACCTAATGGGAAGACACTTCAAGGTAAAAAATAATCATGATAGTCTTAAACACTTTTTGGAACAAAGACTATCTTCAGAAGAGCAACAAAAATGGGTCACAAAGATATTGGGTTATGACTTTGAAATAATCTACAAAAAGGGAAGCTAAATGTTGTTGCAGATGCACTCTCAAGAAAGAATGAAGAGGTGGAAGAATTAATTTGTGTCATTTATATTATTCAACTAGATTGGATAACCGAAGCAAGGGATGAATGGAAGAGGGATGAAGAAGTGTGGAAACTCATTCAAAAGTTGTAGCAAGATCCTAGTACATCTGATACATTTATTTGGAAAAATTATTCCTTATGGTACAAAGATCGCTTATATCTTTGTAAGAATTCCCAAATAAAACAAAATATTGTTTTGGAATTGCACACTTCTCCTTTAGGAGGACACTCAGGATTTTTAAAAACTTACCACAGGGTGAAGAAATATTTTTTTTGGGATGGCCTTAAATCTGATATTCAAAATTTTGTGGCAGAATGTTTGTTTTTACAGCAAAATAAAGTTGAGACAATTAAGACCCCGGGTCTTATACAAAATTTAGCTATTCCAAGTCAACGTTGGGAGGAGATTTCAATGGATTTTATAATAGGTTTACCTAAGTCTGAAGGAAAGAGTGTCTTCATGGTGGTAGTTGATAAACTTACTAAGTATGCACACTTTTGTGCATTATCTCACCCATTTAAAGCAAGTAAAGTTGCTACTACATTTATGGACACAATTCAAAAGCTACATGGAAACCCAAAGGTTATTGTGTGTGATGGAGATCCCATTTCTACTGGAAATTTTTGGATGGAGTGATTTTCTTTTTTGGGTACTTAATTAGCTCATAGCTCATGTTATCATCCTCAATTCGATGGTAAAATTGAGATAATTAATAAATGTTTGGAAGGATATCTTTGTTATATCATTGCCAATGTACTATGGTCCTTACAAGGTGTTGCAAAAGATTGGTATCATGACATACAAAACAAATTGGAGCTCACTTCTTCGCAAGTGCATCCGGGCTTTCCATGTTTCATGCTTAAAGAAGGTTATAGGTGAAAATATTCAGCTTGAAACAATATTTCCTGCATCCTGATAAGGAAGGAAAATCATATTAGAACTTGAAGCGGCTATGGAAACAAGAACTCGACAACTATGAAATCGATCAATTTCGCAGCATCTCATCAAGTGGAAGAACTTACCCATAGAATATTCTCATATGGGAGATGAGAATTTACAATGGCATAACTCAAAGCTACCTTGCCATCGGTGACAACACTGAAGGAGGGGCATGTTAGGTCCCTATATTACTATTTTAGTCCCTTATTGTTATTAGTGTAGCCCCCTTATTGTTATTGTTGTACCCCTGTAACCCCAATATTGTTATTATGGTGCCCTTACATTATTATTGTTAGGTCGACTAAGATTATATTGTGGGCCCATGGACTCCTATATATAGAAGGAGGTTTTGGTCATTTGTATCATCCAAGAATTTTTCATTTATGTAATGTTTTGGAGGTTTCCCCCTCGAAGTGGTTGATTTCTAAGGCGTTGATCTCTCTTTTCTTCTATTTTTGGAGCTGGTTTCATAATAGAAATGATGAATTTAACAATAATTTCTCTTTTAGGAAAAACAAAGAATGGAACTAATATTTTTCCTACAGGAAATGAAGAATTTGACGACAATTTCCTTTACAAAAACAAATGGATCTAATGCAGAAATAAAAATACTTTGAATTTTATTTGTCAATGATAAAGAAAAACACTTAAAGAGACATTGAACAAACTTAATTTTCAAAGGAGGAAGATTCAGGAAAATTCATTGGTCTCTTTGAGGCATCAAACAATTGAAAACACCACAAACAAAAGGCTGAAAGTGATGGCCATGAAAAATTCAAAGGGAATTTGGTTGGATTAGGGGGAAACACAGTCTCTAAGGGAAGACTTTGTGTTGCAAAGCACCCCTGAGTGGGAGAAAATGCTATGCAAAGCATTGTGTCTTGACCAACAGTGCATTGGGCGCAACAAAGAACAAAAACTCAAGCTAATAAGCACACTTCTAATGCAATTATTTGTTTCAAAAGCCTAATAATTGAGAGTAGATGCTACTGGGTGGATAAAAAGAGGAAAAATACACCAAGGATGAAGGTAAACTCCCCAGTGGAGTCGCCAATTTGTTATGCAGAATTATGAATTACGGATAAAACACATTCCCTAAATGTGGTGCTATGCATTTAGAACAATATATCAAAGACTTTGCAGATACTTTTCCTAATAGTAAATAGACACACATAAATATGGAGAAACCTACTTGGAGTCCAAGCGCTTCCTATTCTACTTCTGTTGCTCTTGCTGTAGCTCCCAATCCAACTTTGATCGCCAGACTAGTTACTGCGAGTATAAACACTAAACAACAAAGAGCTTGCAATATACAGATGACTATTTACTTTAATCAGTTAAATCAATGAAACATGAGACATATACATCAGCTAAAAATCCATAATATGAAAGATAGAAGCTTATACAAATAAATATGTGGGAAAGTAAGCAGCAATCTTTATTAATGGATAGAAGGGGGAGGTTACAGACATCGATTGATTTGATGTCACCAACTCCAGCATTCATCCTAGACTCATCACAATAAACATATCACCAACATCATATCACTCTAATCACACTCAATTGAGAATTCAACAACATTTCTTTACCAAATTTCTTCCTCTTCAAGCACTAGGATCTGTGCTCAATTTATAGAGAAGCTGAAGGTAGTTTCTCAATCAATGAATTTTTGATAATAGACAAGAAATTTTTCCCAACTCAGAGGTGTTGAATGGACACATGGATTCGAATTTTGAAACATATGGACTCTTCTAGAAGGCACTGGCCATGTGGAGATTCCAGAACAATGAGAATTTCGCTCCCATTTAACCAACACACTCTTGAATGTTGGGAAGTGCTTTGCAAAGCACCCTTGAATGGAGGTATCTGCATATGCAAAGTATTTATTCCCTTGAGAGGCCACGTTGGTGAGCTCACAGGTGATATAACATACACTTCAAATCTTGGAAACCTTGCAATGAAAGTCATGGATGATTTGTTCTTGTTCTTTGTCTTAGGGCATGTAGCAACTGAAATGATAGGGGATGATAAAACCTATTTCATTGGTTCTGGGGATGATTTCCAGTTTAACCAGGTCATTGGGAATGGTGCCCAAATTGACCTATAACAACTGGTAGTCACGATCTCTGTTGGATCCATCAAATTATATCCTTTTCCTTCAACTACTCAAGCTATCATTTTATTTATCACACAAACAAGTTGACATATATATGTTGGACATGTTGGAAAGTGTAACTAGGTTTGGTATTCATATTGACTTGTAATTATGAAGTAATGAAGAAGACAAACACAATAAAATGTATTTTGTAAATACTTGCTTCATGGGTTTCATTAGCAAGGATTTTTTATTATAGGTCAAAGATTTATTCTTGATGTCTTTAGGGGTTTTTCATCTTGTCATAAATGCATAATTTAGAGTGATTTATATGAAGTGTTTTTACACTTGTAAAGGAAAATTTTTGATGTAAATGTATGCCTAAAATACCTTTTCAATATGCTCCATGAATTCGGCTCAATACATGTTGAAGATCCTCCATTCTTGAAGTCAACTGATCACCCTCAAGAGATCATGTCGGTGTAGGAAAGTAACACCACCTCTATATATAAGAGGTCTCCAAACTCACATTATCACCAAAATTTTGTATAAAGTCTGCAACTAAGTGCAAGGTCAGGGACCGAAGTTTGGTGCGAAGAGAAGTGGCTTATCAATGAAGAAACAAGGAAGTCAATCTCTGTTCTTCATTCATATACATCGTGATCACTTCAGGATTGCCGAGGGTTATTTCAGGAAGAAAAATGACTATGATATAGTGCGAATAATAGTGTGAGGCATAATTTTAAGTGAGTACACATCTCAGTAAAAGAGAAAGGTCCAAATTTAGGAATCTAGACTACAATACATGAGAAGAAGGGTGTTAAAAAAATAAAGGAGGATTTAAATCTCAAAGGTATACACAACATAAGGAAAGGAACATACAATAAGCACAATAGCTTGGTCTTGGGTATTATAGGTGTAGATAGAAGGTCAAGGACGAATTTCTTGGAGTCGAAAAAGGAAAAGAATAGAAACACATTGTTTGGGCTACTAGAATAGGGACTGATTTTCCCTAGTATTGGTGCAGTTCAGTGCAGAAAATTAAGAGAAACATTAGGAGCCCAGAGAAGCAATGACAAGGTCTTCGAGGCATACAAATGTCAAGGGTATATTTCATGTTCATGGTACTCGTAAATTGAATATATATAAGAATAATTACTTTCAGGTTTTCCTCTCTAAGAGGGAGAGGTTTTGGCTCTGGTTTTAAGAGCCTAAAATTTGTGTCTCTTGTGTTTTGATAATTGAATTTATGAAAGGAATAATAAGCTAACAAAGATAAGATTTAAGTAAAAAATGCATAATAAGTTCACAATTAATTATCAAGAAGAAAAATTGAATTAAAAACCATAATGTATCAACATGGTTGCACAGATAAGGTGTTGAAGACAAGAAAGGGCTATTCGGAAAGAAGACATAAGGATCAAATCTTCAAAGAATTCATCAAGGATCATATTTACTAGAAGGAATCAAAGAAAAAATCAAAGATCTACATTGAAGAGTCAATATCCAGATCTTGGAATATCCTCACTCATTCAAGACAGAGCAGCTTGTAGAAAATTGAAGAAGCCCTCAAGGCATCTCAAGAAGATCAAAGACCTTTCTCAAAGGATATACATCAAGATCTAAGGACACCGTGTAGAGGCCATCACCATCTACAAATATTTGGTGTTGAGATCAATTCAACATTTTTGACATCATCAAGCCACCTTGCTGTACCCGTCATCAAGCCATCATTGATCATCATATTCATCAAGGATTAAGGGTTATCTAGCTATCATTAACCACTCTTGAAGAAGCTAATCTAAGAGGAGCTCCTGATACTATCCATATCATCGTAAAAAATGAAACTGATAAGAAGAATAAAGCATATAATCAAGTAAGTATATTAATGTATTCATCTGATTATGTCAAAATGACTTATTGTAAGGAAAGAAACAAATTGTCTAGGAATACAAACTTTCTTGCATGGAAGAAAAGGACAGATCTAAATTGGAGTGAAAATGAAGTTATGGACTATATCAAAGGGTCAGTAACTAAACCTTCAAAGGAAGACACTCAAGATCATGAAAAATACATGAAGGGGGACACAAGAGCCCAGAGGATTCTTATATAACCCACAAAGGACTCTCTCATCCCTTATGTATCAAAACTAGAATATTCAAAATAAATATATGGAAAATTGGTGGAGCTATTCTTCGTGAGTATTGCATGGGAATAAATATCTTCGAGACAAGAATTATATAAGTTGAATATTTCAAGAGAGGAAGGAATAACTTCATACTTTATGAATATTTTCAAAATATGAGATCAACTACAGGAATTGGGAGAAGTAATGTCTGACAGAGAAATGACTACAGTGGTGCTAAACGCTCTACCGTAGGGATGGGGAAACTTCACTTCAAGTATCTATGGGAAGAAAGAAGCAACACCATTCCAGGATCTATGGTCTCTATGTAAGATAGAAGATACAAGGTTAAAAGATAAAATTGATATAGGATCAAATGAAGAGAATCAAGCCTATGCTGCCATGTAAAGAAGAAAGGGAAGATTTGGTAAGTTTGGTCCTCTGAAAAAGGAAGAAATGTGGATAAGATATGATGCTATGGATGTAATGAACTTGGGCACTACAAGAAGGATTATCCCAAATCTAATGAGGACAAGAGGAAAAAGGAAGAGGCACATGTCGCCAGAGAAATGGAAGAACTAGATTCAAAGAAACCTAAGAAAGAAGAAGTGAAAGATCTCTATTATGATTGAGATCATCTTCCTCTTTAAGAGGTATCTGTCAATTGTAAAATACTATGGTAGGAAGCATTGTATATTAGATAGATACATCACTTTAGAATTGGCATCATGATGGAAGCATCAAAAGTAGGAGTAATTTCCATAGGAGGATGTTTGGAAAAACATTTATGAGATATCTATGCTATGAGATAAGTAGCTCATGGGAACCTCACTGAAAACAACATTTATGGAAGGTAGTCATCTAGATCAAGGGTCATCATTCAATAACCAATATGGATACAGGTGCTAACATTTTCTAATGGAATCCTCCTTGGATTCTCTGGTTAGAAAGAAAGCAAAAGGTTTCATCAAAATTTTAACTTGCAGAATTTTGGGATTAGGATATGACGACATATTGATGTAGCAGGTCAAGGGAATGAAACTCTTCATTCTAAGGAAATCTACTGCAGGATGACTCAAAAGGAAAAGAATCAAGTACATGTATATATATGCTGACACTAGATGCTATGAAGTCATGTCATGTGGTTGCAGGTAGTATACTCCTATCTTTAGAAGTATGATCAAAATAGAAAGCAGAAAAACTTATGATGCATAGGTTGCCAAAAGGCATGATCTACACTAGATGAAATCAACATAATATGTCCTCATATGGAATATAAGGTGTTTGTACATGATCAAGGAACTGCACATTGGAAGTTCCTGGGAATGAAATAAAATTGTGTGGAGAAACAAAAAAGGAAGAGATTGTGAGAAGTACAACCATGGAAAGAAGTAGCCAACATCCAAGGAAGCCAAGAAGACTTGACTAGAAAATATCTTGGGAAGATATGTAGACTCTAATAGAAGTCTGGAAAAGATGGAGACCCTTGAAAATACATATCTTTAGGAGATGTGTCAATCTGTAAACAAAGGATGTCAATGCCTACAAGAAGGATGTCATGGTGAAAAATCATCACTAAGGTAAATTTTGATTTAAGTGTTCATATTTATAATTGAATAATATCTGATGAGCTTGTGCAAGGTTGCCAAAGGGAAGTATATGTCTTCCACAAGATGATAACCATATGGCAAGATGAAAGATCCTTGGAAGAAATATGGTCCGAAGGAATGCAACATGACACGAAGCTAGGCTAGATGAGAAGATTGATGGATCACTTTCGGACAGAATGAAGACATGACTCGTGGATGAAAGTGATGGATGATCTATGCCCTATGAAGAGATCCCAAAGATGAAGACTCCTCAACAACAAAGAAATTCATGACATTGAAGAAAAGAGTTCTTCATGAGCAGCTGGGTGTTTTCATCATTGTTGCTGCAAGTCCCTGATTAGGAGGGAGCCTAGTAATAAGTTTCTTACTTGGAAGAAACATGGCAATTCCTAAGCTGAGAGAGAGCTTAGGTACATTCCTTGTATAGGAATGAGTACATTCCTTGTATATGAATGAGTACATTCCTTTGTGGAATATGTCCTCCCTAGTTGAGAGGGAGATTTAGACACATCATTATGGGCTTCACCTGGGAAGACAAAATGAAGGATTGGGTAATCATTTGGCATCCAATACTCTTGAGAATGTATTAGGGCACCCAAGATAAGAGTAGTCGTGGAAGGACCGATATTCTTTGAGGACTGGGAATCCAAGATAAGAATAGTCCTGGACATATCTTGAGTGAATCCGGGTGGGATATGATCCAAGAGAGAAAATGAAGTAGGTGTCTATTCATCATTGGTCCCTCCAACATTGTAGCTAAATATCTCGTGAGGGAGATGGATCTCATAGTCAAGGCCTTGCACTATGACAATGCTGGTTAATAAGATGCTATAACAGATGTATTACCAATCAATTTCTTCTTATGAGATTCTTCATATTGAGAGTGACCATGTACTATTATGAATACCTCCCTAGTTAAGAGGGAATGTTGGAACATGTAACTAAGTTCTGTCTTCATATTGACTTGTAATTATGAATTTATGTAATGAAGAAGACAAAGATAATAAAATGTATTTTGTAATACTTGCGCATCATGGGTTTCATGAGCAAGGAGTTTTTTATTATAGGTCAAAGAATTCTTCTTGATGTCTTTTAGGGGTTTGTCATCTTATCATAAATATATATAATTTAGAGTCATGTATATGAATTACTGTTACACTTATAAAGACAATTTGTTGATGTAAATGTATGCCTTCAAGACCTTGTCAATATGCTCCATGAAGTCAGATCAATAATGTTGAAGATCCTCCATTCTTGAAGTCGAATTACTCTAGAGATCATGTTGACCTAGTTTAATAACACCACCTCTATATATATGTATGTGATCTCACATTATCACCAATCAAGCTCGTATCAAGTCCTATTGCAGCCAGAGACACCTACCGAAGTTTGCGCGAAGAGGGCAGGTATATCAATGAAGAATCAAGGAAGTCTATCTTTGTTCTTGGGTCATATACACCACGATCACTTTAGGACTGCCAAGGGTTATATAAGGAATAAACACGACTCTGTGATATAGTCCGAAAATAGTGTGAGGTAGAATATGAAGTGAGTACACATCTCAAAAGAGAAAGGTCTAAGTTTAGGAATCTTAAAAGTACATTACATGAGAAGAAAGGTGTCTAACGAAGAAAGGAAGATTTGTAATCTCAAAGAAGACAAACACAATAAAATGTATTTTGTAAATACTTGCTTCATGGGTTTCATTAGCAAGGATTTTTTATTATAGGTCAAAGATTTATTCTTGATGTCTTTAGGGGTTTTTCATCTTGTCATAAATGCATAATTTAGAGTGATTTATATGAAGTGTTTTTACACTTGTAAAGGAAAATTTTTGATGTAAATGTATGCCTAAAATACCTTTTCAATATGCTCCATGAATTCGGCTCAATACATGTTGAAGATCCTCCATTCTTGAAGTCAACTGATCACCCTCAAGAGATCATGTCGGTGTAGGAAAGTAACACCACCTCTATATATAAGAGGTCTCCAAACTCACATTATCACCAAAATTTTGTATAAAGTCTGCAACTAAGTGCAAGGTCAGGGACCGAAGTTTGGTGCGAAGAGAAGTGGCTTATCAATGAAGAAACAAGGAAGTCAATCTCTGTTCTTCATTCATATACATCGTGATCACTTCAGGATTGCCGAGGGTTATTTCAGGAAGAAAAATGACTATGATATAGTGCGAATAATAGTGTGAGGCATAATTTTAAGTGAGTACACATCTCAGTAAAAGAGAAAGGTCCAAATTTAGGAATCTAGACTACAATACATGAGAAGAAGGGTGTTAAAAAAATAAAGGAGGATTTAAATCTCAAAGGTATACACAACATAAGGAAAGGAACATACAATAAGCACAATAGCTTGGTCTTGGGTATTATAGGTGTAGATAGAAGGTCAAGGACGAATTTCTTGGAGTCGAAAAAGGAAAAGAATAGAAACACATTGTTTGGGCTACTAGAATAGGGACTGATTTTCCCTAGTATTGGTGCAGTTCAGTGCAGAAAATTAAGAGAAACATTAGGAGCCCAGAGAAGCAATGACAAGGTCTTCGAGGCATACAAATGTCAAGGGTATATTTCATGTTCATGGTACTCGTAAATTGAATATATATAAGAATAATTACTTTCAGGTTTTCCTCTCTAAGAGGGAGAGGTTTTGGCTCTGGTTTTAAGAGCCTAAAATTTGTGTCTCTTGTGTTTTGATAATTGAATTTATGAAAGGAATAATAAGCTAACAAAGATAAGATTTAAGTAAAAAATGCATAATAAGTTCACAATTAATTATCAAGAAGAAAAATTGAATTAAAAACCATAATGTATCAACATGGTTGCACAGATAAGGTGTTGAAGACAAGAAAGGGCTATTCGGAAAGAAGACATAAGGATCAAATCTTCAAAGAATTCATCAAGGATCATATTTACTAGAAGGAATCAAAGAAAAAATCAAAGATCTACATTGAAGAGTCAATATCCAGATCTTGGAATATCCTCACTCATTCAAGACAGAGCAGCTTGTAGAAAATTGAAGAAGCCCTCAAGGCATCTCAAGAAGATCAAAGACCTTTCTCAAAGGATATACATCAAGATCTAAGGACACCGTGTAGAGGCCATCACCATCTACAAATATTTGGTGTTGAGATCAATTCAACATTTTTGACATCATCAAGCCACCTTGCTGTACCCGTCATCAAGCCATCATTGATCATCATATTCATCAAGGATTAAGGGTTATCTAGCTATCATTAACCACTCTTGAAGAAGCTAATCTAAGAGGAGCTCCTGATACTATCCATATCATCGTAAAAAATGAAACTGATAAGAAGAATAAAGCATATAATCAAGTAAGTATATTAATGTATTCATCTGATTATGTCAAAATGACTTATTGTAAGGAAAGAAACAAATTGTCTAGGAATACAAACTTTCTTGCATGGAAGAAAAGGACAGATCTAAATTGGAGTGAAAATGAAGTTATGGACTATATCAAAGGGTCAGTAACTAAACCTTCAAAGGAAGACACTCAAGATCATGAAAAATACATGAAGGGGGACACAAGAGCCCAGAGGATTCTTATATAACCCACAAAGGACTCTCTCATCCCTTATGTATCAAAACTAGAATATTCAAAATAAATATATGGAAAATTGGTGGAGCTATTCTTCGTGAGTATTGCATGGGAATAAATATCTTCGAGACAAGAATTATATAAGTTGAATATTTCAAGAGAGGAAGGAATAACTTCATACTTTATGAATATTTTCAAAATATGAGATCAACTACAGGAATTGGGAGAAGTAATGTCTGACAGAGAAATGACTACAGTGGTGCTGAATGCTCTATTAGAGGGATGGGGAAACTTCAATTCTAGTATCTATGGGAAGAAAGAAGAAGAACCATTCCAACATTTTTGGTCTCTATGTAAGATAAAAGGGACTAGAATAAAATCTAAAATTGATACTGAATCAAATGAAGAAAATCAGGCCTATGCTTCCATGCAAAGAAGGAAAGGAAACTTTGGTAAGTTTGGTCCTGAAATGAAAAGAAGAAACATGGGAAAAATAATATTCTATGGTTGTAATGAAATTAGAAACTATAAACTATATAAATTATTGTCCCAAATATAATAATGACAAAAGGAAAAAGTAAGAAGCCCATGTTGCCAGAGAAGTGGAAGAACCATATTCAAAGAAACCTAAGAAAGAAGAAGTGAAAGATCTCTATTTGACTGAGATCATATTCCTCTTTAAGAGGTATCTGTCGGTTCTAAAATAGTATGTTAGGAAGGATTTTATATTAGATAAATTCATAATTTTTAGCATCATGATAGAAGCTTTAATAATAGGAGTAATTCTCATAGGAGGATGTCTGGAAAAACATTTATGATACAGTTATGCTATGAAATAAAAATTGACTCCTAGGAACCTCATTGTACATAACATTTATAAGAAGGCAGTTATCTAAATCATGGTTCATCATTCATTAATCAATATAGAAACAAGTTCTGACATTTTTCTAATGGAATCCTCTTTGGATTCACTGGTTAGAAAGAAAGCAAAAGGTTTCTTTGAGAATTCTAACTTGTATAATTATAGGATTAGGATATGATGACATACTGATGAAGCAGGTTAAGGGAATGAAACTCTTCACTCCAAGGAAAAAATGTTGCAGGATAAATACAAAGAAGGAAATGAGGTACATATATATACTTATGCTGACACTGGATGCTATGTAGTCATGTCATATGTAGTATAATTGTATCTTTAGAAGTATAATCAAAGAAAGCAGAAAATCTTCTGATGCACAGGTTGCCACACCAGATGAAACCAACATAATATGTACTCATATGGAATATGAGGTGATTGCATATTATCAAGGAAGTGCATGAAGTTCCTAGGAATGCAATAAGATTGTTTGGGTAAAGAAAGGAAGAGATCGTGAAAAGTGAAACCATGGAAAAAAGCAGTCAACATCCAAGGAAGCCAAGAACATTTGACTAGAAAATATCCTGGGAAGATATGTAGACTATGATGAGAAGTCTGGTAAATATCAAGACATTTGACAATACATATCTTTAGGAAATTTTTTAACATGTACAAAGGATGTCGAGGCCTACAAGAAGATTTCATGATAAAATATCATCACTAAGGTAATTTTTTATTTAAGTATTTATATTTATAATTGAATAATATCTGATGAGCTTATGCAGGGCTCCCAAAAGGAAGTATATGTCTTCCACAAGTTGATAACCGTATGGTAGGAATGAAGATCCTTGAAGAAATATGGTTTGAAGGAAACAGACATGACATGAAGCTAGACCAGATGAGAATATTTATGGATCACTTTATGATAAAATGAAGACATGACTCATGGATGAAAGTGATGGATGATTTGTTCCATAATGAAGAGATCCAAAATATGAAGGCTCCACAACAACAAATAAAGTCATGACATCAAAGGAATGAGTTCATCACGAGTAGCTGAGAGTTAATCCATTACTGCTATAGGTCCCTATTTAAGAGGGATCCTGGTAATAAATTTCTTACTTGGAAGAAACTTGGAGTATGTCATTCCTAATTAAAAGGAAGTGATTGATATGATTCTCTACTTCATGTGTCATGCACTAGACCAGGAATAACAATTGCAAGTATTAGTTAAGGCCATGAGGAGAGAATGTATAGATACATCATTCGAGGCTTCACTTGGAAGACAAAATGAAGGATTGGGTAATCATCTAGCATCTAATACTCTTTTGGGGATGTATTATGGCATTCAAGAAAAGAGTAGTTGTGGAAGGACGTATATTCTTTGACGATTGGGAATCCAACAATAAGAATAGTCCTTGCGGACATATCATGAATGAACTCGGGTGGGGTATTATCCAAGAGAGACAATGATGAGGGTGTTTATTCATCATTGGTCCCTCCAACATTGTAGCTAAAATATCTCGTGGAGAGATGGATCTATTAGTCAAGGCCTTGCACTATGAAAATGTTGGTTGATATGAAGCTATACATATGGGGTTACCAATCAGATTCTTCTTATGAGATTCTTTATATTGAGAGTGACCATGTACCATTATGAATACCTCCCTAGTTAATAGGGAGTGTTGGAAAGTGTAACTAGGTTGAGTATTCATAATGGGTTGTAATTATGAATTTAGGTAATGAAGAATACAAAGATAATAAAATGTATTTTTTAAATACTTACTTCATGGGTTTCATGAGCATGGAGTTTTTATTATAGTTCAAAGAATTCTTCTTGATATCTTTAGGGGTTTGTCATCTTGTCATAAATGTATAATTTAGAGTCATGTAAATGAAGTGTTGTTACCCTTGTAAAGGAAAATTGTTGATGTAAATGTATGCCTAAAATACCTTGTCAATATGCTCCATGAAGTCAGATCAATAATGTTGAAGATCCTCCATTCTTGAAGTCGAATTACTCTCAAGAGATCATGTTGACCTAGTTTAGTAACACCACCTCTATATATAAGAGGTATGTGATCTCACATTATCACCAACGGTTCGTATCAAGTCTGAAACTAAGTGTGGGGTTAGGGACTGGAGTTTGGTGTGAAGAGAAGTGGCATATCAATGAAGAAACAAGGAAGTCTATCTTTGGTCTTGGGTCATATACACCGCGATCACTTCAGGACTGCCAAGGGTTATATAAGGAATAAACATGACTGTGATATAGTCTGGAAAATAATGTAAGGTAGAATATGAAGTGAGTACACATCTCAGTAAAAGAGAAAGGTCTAAGTTTAGGAATCTTAAGTACATTACATGAGAAGAAAGGTGTTCAACTAAGGAAGGAAGATTGTAATCTCAAAGGTATACACAACATAAGGAAAGGATACTACAACAAGCATAAGAACTTGCTCTTGGGTGTCACAGGTGTAGATAGAAGGCCAAGGAGGAATTTATTGGAGACCAAAAATGAAAAGAATAGAAGCACATTGTTTGGACTGCTATAATAGGGAATGAGTTTCCCTAGTATTGGTGCAGTGAAGTGAAAAAAATTAAGAGCAACATGAGGAGCCCTGAGAAGCAGCGACAAGGTCTTGGAGGGATAAAAATGTCAAGGGTCTGTGTCATGGTCATGGTACTCGTCAATTGAAGATATATAAGAAGAATTACTTTCGGGTTTTCCTCTCCAAGAGGGAGAGGTTTTAGTCTTGGCTTGAAGAGTCTAAACTTTGTGTCTCTTGTGTTTTGATAATTGCCTTGATGAAAGACATAATAAGCTAACAAAGATAATATCTAAGTAAAATAAGCATAATAAGTTCACAAGTAATTATCAAGAAGAGAAATTGAATTAAATGCCCTAGTTTCTCAACAAGACAACCATCACATCAGTTTAATCAAATAAACACACGGAAATAAAAATAGATCTATGTCAGTCCTTAAGCAATGATTAATCACATTCCTTCAAATATGTGTTAGAACAAACAATTCAAAGGAACTTTAAAAAATAAGTGCTAGTTCCTATGTAGTAAGATCGATCTGCCTCTCAAGAAAGAAAATTATCACTCCGAGTGCTTGATTATGCCATTTATTTATAGTTTCCATCGATCCATTGGACCAATAGTTACCATGGGAGAATTCAATGGACTTGATCATGGTTTTCTATTTATTTGGACCGAATAAAGTCATAATGCCATGATTACCTCCATCGTTTTGTCCTCGACTTCAATTATTTTAATTTTGGACCTAACAATATTAAATAAAAAATCAAAAGTGATTTGTGACTACATCTAAGTGGACTAACACATTCATCTGTGGACTAAATGATTAATTTTTTTCACTAATTTCAAATCAATTCAAACAAGCATCAAATTCCAGTAGAAAAAATATATTCTAGTAACAAATTATAGTAGCAATCAAATTCCGATAGCAAACAGATGGTCCAGTAACACATTTCGGTACCAATTAAATTCCTATAGCAATCAACTTCTTGTAGTAACAAATATTCCTGTAACACTTAGAGAATTCAACTTTTCTGGCCTAGATTTGATTCTGTTTCTAGTCACTTCAATACTTCTGTACTAAGTGTTGAATTTGTAACTAGGTTCGATCTTCATAATGTCTTATGTAATATTGATTTTATTTATTTTATGTAAAGAGAGAGAAAAAAATATTATTAGAATGGGTTTCATGCTCAAGGTAATTTTATTTATAGGTAAATCACCCATTATATGCTTATAGGGCTTTTTCATAAAGTTAAATAAGTCAAAGAGTCATTATAATATGTAAGAGGCCCTGTTGGGCATTTTGTATCATGAAAGAAGAATTTATTGTAAGTCAAATGTGTCAAAAGTCTCCCTCCAAGACCAAGTTGACCTGCAAGAAGGCAAGTCAGCCTCATGAGGACTATTTGACCCTCATAAGAAGCCTATGTATAAGATCGTATTCGACCTCATTTGAAGGGCATACAAGAAGTTTGTTAAAGAAAAGAAGGATACCTAAAGGGAAAAGAAAAAAGAAGATAAAAAAAGGAAGAAAGATCGAAGTTTTAAAGAATATTTTGGGCTACATCCTCTCACATGTGTGAAAGAATTAGGGAATCAATTTGCTGCAACAAAGATCGAAATTGCAGTCATCACAAAAGGTCTAAGTTTGGGTTCAAAGAGGGTCAATTTGGAAACACAGTTATCAAGGAGAAAGAACCACCCTAAGTGAAGGAGAAAGAAGGTAAATTTCAGCCTCTAAGTCACTCACACATGTTAAATTTCAAATATTGCAGGAGGGATGAAAAGGTGGAGAACTGAAGCAGTAGTCGAAATATGAAGTAAGGCCAAAATCTGAAGTGTTGAAGAAGTTTGACTTGGGTTGACTTTGTGAAGGACAAGCTTATAAAAGAAGAGGTTTACTTGGTATTGAATGGGTCTTTGTCTTGGGTCTATAGGTCTTTTAATTAATCATTTGAAGATTATATAAGAAGAAGAGAACTCTTGTGGGTTTTCCTCTCTAGGAGAGGTTTTGGCCTTGGATAAAAATCTACATCTTGTTGCCTTGTGTACTATTCTTATTCATGTTTTGGTATCTTTTTTATGATAATAGCAACATATTAATAAGAGAAGAAGAAGCTAATAGTAAAGAAAAGTAAAAGAACATCACAAACAATTATCAAAGTAAATATAAATCATCTTAATCTAGTTTCCCTTGATTTCTCAACATGGTATCAAATCTAATGTGACAAGACAAGAAGTAGCAACTTGAAGATCATTCAATTGAAAAGGATACATAAGGGCCAAATACAAGAACAAGAGCATCAAGGAAATCAAGTCATCAAGGAGAGTTAAGAGCATCAAGAAGGACTAGTCTACACATCATCTTGAATAAAGAACTCTTGAAGAATACCTCAAGGACCCTACCTCTACTCAAATAAAGGAGGATTCTACACACTTGAAGTATTCTTAGAAGGCTCCACATTCTACAATCATCAACTAAAGGAAGCAAGAAGAACACTTCATCATCAAACTCAAATTGACCTCCCTCACATTGAATAAAGGATGACATATAAAACATATTTAAAGGAAGAGAAATATCTCTCCTTATATTGAAAAATAGTTGTTGTCATTCTTGAAGAAGGAATATCATCATCATTAAATACATCTAGTGGAATACATTATCATGAAGGAGGCATATAGTGGAAGACATAATCAAGAAAGCATATTCATTTGGCAAGTAAGTATTTTATATTTTATGTATCAATCTACAAGCCAAATGACTACTTTTTGCAAGGATAACAACAAATTGTTGGGAAATCGAGCTACCATGCATGGAAGAAGAAAATAGATTTGATCCTCTTAGAAAATGAAGTTAGTGAATATGTCACGAGCTCAATCATGAAACCTCCTCAAGAGAAATCTCAAGCACTATCAATGTACAATAAAGGACAAGAGCTCAAAGAATTATCATTGAATCAATCTAGGATTCTACCATTTCCCGTGTAGCAAAATTGGAGACAACAAATGAAATCTATAACAAGTTAATGGAATTGTTCTCTATAAGTATTGTAGGAAAAAGTATATATTTAAGAACTGATATATACAAAAATAAGGTATCAAAGGAATAAGGGGTAGCCTAATACCTCATGAGGGTATCTCAAATAAAATATCAACTACAAGAGCTAGGAGAAGTAACGTTTGGCCGAGAGATGACCACCATTGTACTCAATGCACTACCAGATGAATGGGGAAACTTTGTATCAAGTATCTATGGAAAGATGGAAGATAATCCATTCAATGAAATATGGGAATCATGTAAGATTGAAGAAACCAGACTAAAGGCAAAGAATGATGTTGGAGAAAATGTACGAACAACAACACATTCTGTTGATCAGTGGTTGTCATTGATGTCAACCCAAGTAGCACCACGGGATACCTCGATCTTGCATAGGAATTTTTACTTAAAAAATTACTCTATTCTGATTCAAGGATATTTTGGATGGTTTCTACTTGTCGAGATGTTTCCATTGATATATGGCATGCCACATAATTATTCATGGTTTGAGAAATATTCGTGTTTGAAGTTAGTAACCCCAATTAGTGGGCTAAAACCCCATGGGGTTGTGGCATGACACTAATCACTGGTTGTGGTAATTTAATTGTCACTAATTAATAATTTTGTAAGATCCTAAAATCCCTCTGATGTTCACTTGTTGAAGACCCTCTCAACCTAAGCATTTATGTAAATTGTGACCCTCATATCCTCCTCATGTAAGGATTTCACTACTTATAACAGGTCATCATGGAATTTTCGCTATAATTTTTTTCTGTGAAGATTCAGATGCTAAAAAAAAAAACCCATTTGGGAAAAATCTTGATGAAGCGTGTGTTCGAATTTCATATATTGGTTTGCTATATTTTTGGATATAGGATCTGAGGAAGTTAGGGTTTTTGCAAGCTCCCAAATTTCATGTCAAACAAGTGACCTTGGGAAAATCGTCATAACTTTCTCTTTGAGAATTAGATTCAAATTTCATAAAAATCGACAGAAAGAGGACGTGTTGTAGTTTGTTGTGTACCATTTCAGGACCAAAGGTTGAAACATTGACACGTGGAACTTCATACAAGTTCGCTCTACTGAACTAGTCTATAATAAGGTCATCGTAGTATATTGGGCATAACTATTTCTTGAAGAATCCAATGTTGCTTACAACTACCGGGTTGGAAAGAAGACTCATAGGGCTACCATAGGATGAAATTTCGGACCTTGGAGATCTGAAATTACACAGTTACAATAGATTCAATATCGAGCTTCTAGAAGGCAAGAAAAAATATGCATTCAAGGATCACTGTAGTAAGGACAACACATCAACAATCAAGGGTAAGTCTGCTACAATAAGGTATGTATGATTAGCGTTTAAATTTTAATTTGAATATCATCTCTAACATGTGTTTTTGTAAGACAATGTAATTATTTTGTATATATGTTTGATTGAATTTTGTTCATAAATGTTGAACGTATTTACATTTGAATTTTGAATATTTCTCGGACATATGGTTCGAAGGAAAATGTAAGTATTTTTTTTGTATATTGGTTTGGGTCTTGCATGTGTAGGAAGGAGGACACAATAGGAAAAATTAGACACATACTAGAAGGACAATGCAACGCCAAAGTACCATTACTTGAAGCAAGCACAACAATACCTCAACAACTGATAGTGTTCAAAGAAGCAGGGTCAAGTCAAGTATCAGGTCGTGTCAAAAGTCATTATTATAAAAATCATCATTGTAAAATTGTATAAGAGTCATTATTGTAAAAGAGTAAATCTGCCTAGAGTTGGAGAGGCATTGTTGGGAGGTATAAGTGTCATTGTTGTATAATGTTATGGTTGGGTTGTAGGTGATAGTGTGATTGGGTGATTGGTCTAGTTCAAGAAAATAATTGTGAATCATATTGTACGGTGGATCATTGTCCCTGGTACAGGAGTCCACACTCATTTCTTATTTATGATCATTATAGGATAGTAGGAGTTTTAGTTCCCAAATCTGAAAATTTGAAATAAAGAGCGAGAGAAAAGGAATGACCTGAAACCAAACAGGCTGGTAGCTAGCCCTATTCGGACGGGAAGAGGGCCCTCTCGATGGACAATCTCAATGAAAAATTTTCAAAGGGTTTGAGATGGCTAGAGGTTCTAGGTTGGTGGATGAAGTCACCTACAGGTTGGAGCTTGTGAACACTTCAGGGTGGTAGGTTGGTCTAGGCTGTCGAGGCATCCATTCAATTGAATACTGAAGAAACCAGGGCATTGGGGAGTCCTTCCAGTGGGATATGGAGAAGAAAGATTTTCTATAATTCTAGGAAGTTTTACCTTTCATTTCAGTTGGGGTTGAAGATTAAATAATTTATTATAAAAGCATTTGGTGGTTTTTGACACGGAGGGGGTTTTCCACCTAAAATTCATGTGCCTATTGTGTTCTATTGTTTACTATTGTTACTCGATAAACATCAAGAATAATTGAAGATTAACTAATGCTCTGAAAAGATTTAAAAAGTGCTAATTGATAAGAAATACCGATTCACCCCCCTCTTAGTATTTCCAAGAATTAATATCAGAGCTTGGTTCCTTCAATAGTAGTCTAAAAACTGGAAGGAGGTCATTGAGTATACTAATAATATAGTTCCTCTTTTCAATGGAAATAACTATGCACTTTGGAGGGGAATAGTGCAGGTTCATTTGCTGGTGCAAAGATACGAAGTATGTGAAATCGTTGAAAAAAGCTTTACATCGACCTAGGATGAACACGGAGAGAAAAATATGGTATATGATGCAAGGGCTAAAGATCTCATTATTAGTGGGCTTATCAAAATTTTCTATATTAAGGTACTGAGTTGAAAAACTGCTAAAGAAGTATGGGGCAAGCTTGAGAATATATATGTAGGTGAATCAAACATGAAAGAAGCAAAGATTCAAATTTACAGGGAAAAATTTGAGCAACTCAAAATGAAGGAAGATGAAAATATTGATGCACACTTACAACGTGTTGATGAAATAATCAATGCATTGGAAGGTTTGGGAGAATATTTCGACATGAAAATTGTTGTCCGAAAGATCCTCAAAACCTTGTTGGAAAGATTCAACCCGAAGGTATCTGTCTTGGAATATAGTTCAAATCTAACCAATCTCAACAAATATGAATTTCATGCAGTGCTTACAACATATGAAATGAGGATTGAAGAAGAGGATGACACATCTCACCTAGAAATAACATTTTCCACATCCAAGAAAACTAGTAAGGACAAGCATAATCTGAAAGTGAAAACTTGTAGTTGTAAGGAAGAAGAAAAGGAAGAAGATGCAGAAGAATTTTCAGATAAATGATTTTCCTACTTCACGTAAAAAAAGAGAACAGGTACGGGGAAATTCAAAGGTAAACTTCCATTGATATGTTTCGATTGTGGTGAGGTTGGGCATTTTGCAGCTAAGTGTCGTCACAAAAATGAGGCTGTTACGAAAGGAAATAAAGGTTTGAGGAAGTTCAACAAGAAAGGAAAGAAGAAATTGTCTAAGAAGAGTTTATTCTCCAAATAAGATAGCTCCTCATTTGATGAAGACATTGATAACAAAGAAGAAGTAAATAGAAGTGTATTGTTTATGGCCAAGCATAATAAGCAAGAAGCATCTGACGAAGAAGGAGACGAAGAAGAAGAGATGACTGCGGTTGAATTTCAAAATGAATTGATCAGGGTTATCAAAGAGCTCAAGGTTGAGAAGAATCATGCCAACACTCTTGAAGATGAATTAAAGATAGAAAGGGAACATGTCCTAAATCTTAAAATCAAGGTTGAAGAATACAAACGAGTTGAAGAATTGCTCATAAAAGAATTAAAGGAAAGCAACAAGGAAGGAGAAGCATTGGAAGCTAAAAATTTCTCTCTTTGAAAGCAAGTAAAAAATGGAAAAAACTCTTCAAAACTACATCAACAGCTCCAAGGAATTGGAATAAATCATCAACAATCAACGATCAAGAAGTGACAAGACTGGTCTTGGTTACAAAGTAAAATATTAAAAGGAGTCAAGTCCTTCTATGACAACAAAAGAAGATGGATATGCAAAATCTAACAAGCAGGTAGACCTTATAGCCAACTCAAGAGATTAGGACATGCAGGAAGAACCATGGAAGACAATTCCTCGAAGAATATTTCCTCCCAGGTATCAACCTATCTTCTATGGTCATTTTTATTCATGTGGAAGGTTTGGACATAGAGCTATAGAATGTCGCACATATGTTTGGAATAAATACAATATCGAGAGATCTTTCAGAAATGGATATTCTGGAACTCAACAAAATATTAACAGGTTTGATCATTTGAGAAATGATGTCGAATGTTACAAATGTAACAATTTTGGACACCTGGCTAAAGATTGCAGACTTGGAAGTTCCTCAAATGAATTCTCACAAAATCATAATGAAAAAATATGGAAAAAGAAGACTGAAAAATGTGTTATCTCTATCAAGGCTCAAAGAAATAGAAACATTTGGTATGTTGATAGTCGTTTCTCAACTCATATGACTGGAGATATGAATAAGTTCATATCCTTGAAGGAAAATAAGGATGGAACAATGTATTTTGGAAATGACAGGTCTTCAAACGTCATAGGAGTAGGTACAATCACACTTGGAAGCAATAATGCATTGGATAAATATATGTTGTTGGTTGAAAATATGAATCACAATATTCTTAGTGTTGGAAAAATGTGAGATCATGCACACACGATGCTATTTAAATCTAAGAAATGTGATATCAAGAAATGAAAGTTCGGTAAAATTGCGGCTATAGCAAGCAGAGCTCCAAATGACATATATATTTTGAATGAGACACCTAAAGGGTGGTTTTTGGCGAAAGAATACGAAATTTGGTTATGGCACAAAAGAATGGGACATATAAATTTCGATAATTTGGTTAGGATTAGCAAGAAGGAAGAAATAAGAGAAATGCCTAAAATTTCAAAACCCAACAATATGAGATGTGAATCTTGTCGGCATAGCAAGTAGACAAAATTTGAGTTAAAGAAAAATGAACACTTTGCATCACGTCCATTGGAGTTAGTACATACTGATATATGTGGTCCTATGAGAAGAAAAGGTTTAGATGGAGAATTATATTTTATGCTAATGATATATGATTACACCAGAATGACAACCGTCAACTTCTTAAATAAAAATACTGAGGCATTCAAATGTTTTAGAATCTACAAGAAATTTTTCAAAAATGAAACTAATTTGAAGATCAAATGTCTGAGATCAGATAATGGCGAAAAATTCACTTCCAAGGTATTTTAGCAGTACTATGATGAAAATGGAATAAAAAGGAAATTATCAACAACCAGAACACCGCAAAAAAATGGAGTTGTTGAAAGAAAAAAACAGAACCAGACAGGAAATGTCCAGAACAATGTTAAATGACCCAAAATTAGATGATAATTTGGGTTCAAGAAATCGATATAGCCATATTCATTATAAATATAAGTTTTCTAAGGAACAATTGTAACATGAATCCATAAAAATTATGGAAAGGAAAACCGGCTAACGTCAAATACTTCAAAATATTTGGAAGAAAATGCTACATCAAAAGAGAAAATAAAAAATTGGGCAAGTTCGATTCTCATGTCAATGAAGGTATTTTCGTTTGTTATTCACGTAAAAGGAAGGCTTATAGATGCTACAATCTGCGACAAAAACAAATAGTGGAAAGCATAAATGTTACTTTTGATGAAGATTGTGTTACAAAGGATGATGATGAGATTGTCCCTTCAATAAAATATGAGGGATCTGAGGGAGAATCTATGAAAGAAGAAGCTCCAGAACAAGACCAATCAAGTAAAGAAACAATAGTGAACCAAGAGGAAATAAGAAATGATCAGCAGGATGTACAAGAAAATTCTCCAAAAGATTTAAAAGAATGGTGTCAAAAGAATCATCTGTTAAATCAAATCATCAGCAACATAAATGAAGGAATTGGAACCAGAAGAAGTCGATGGATTCGTTCATCACAACAAGCCCACCTTTATTTTTTAGCAAATTTTGAGCCTAGCAATTTTGAGGAAGCTAGTCAAGATGAACACTGGGTAGAATCTATGAATGAAGAACTGGATCAAATTGAGAAAAACAATACTTTAGAATTGGTTCCATGATCAAAGGATAAAAACGTTATTGGAACTAAATGGGTCTTCATAAACAAATTTAATGAGGATGGACATGTTACCAAGAATAAGGAAATATTAGTCTACAAAGGATATGCACAAGTTGAAGGAATTGATTTTGAAGAAACATTTTCTCCCGTTGCCAAAATGTAAGCTATTAGAATGTTTCTTGCTTATGCATGCTCGATAAAAATCAAGGTCTACCAAATGGATGCTAAGTCAGCCTTTCAAAATGGTTAATTGGAAGAATAAGTTTACATTGAACAACCTTGAGGTTTTCTGCTCTCTGAAAAGGAAGACTATGTCTGTAGATTAAAGAAGGCACTATATGGTCCTAGATATTGGTATGATCATATTGATGGATATCTACATCAACAAGGATTCAAGAAAGGAAGTGCTGACAACAATATCTATGTGAAAGTGGATCAAGATAACCTAATAATTATTGAGGTATATGTTGACATTATAATTTTCGGAAGCAATGATGATAGATTAAGTAAAAACTTTTCCACAAAGATGCAAATTGAGTTTGAAATGTCTCTAGTTGGCGAGATGAAATACATTTTAGGGCTTCAGATATCTCAGCAGGATAAATGAATATTTATATATCAAACCAAGTACATCAAGGAAATACTCAAGAAATTCAAGATGGAAGATTGCAAGCATGTCCTTACCCCAATGGTAATGGGTTGCAAGTAAAGTTTAGATGATTCGTCAAAGGGTGTGGACCATAGGTTGTATAGATCTATGATTGGAAATATTCTATATGTGACAGCTTCTTGGCCAAACGTAATGCAGGAAGTTGGACAAGTAGCAAGATTCCAAGCAGCACCAAAATAATTTCATATTATTGTTTTCAAAAGAATTCTCCGATATCTTAAGGGCACAACATAATATGGTTTATGGTATCCCAAAGGAAATAATTTTGTTATCCAAGCTGATATAGATGCAGGTTGGGTAGGAAGTGTTGAAATTTGCAACAAGAAACAATGAAATTGGCATCCAGAAACAACATGAAAACACCTACACTAGTGTGGGACCACAGGTCATGTAGTGATGGGTCCTAGTGATAAATTAGTGTGCAATTCAATTTATTTAATAAATTGGAAATATGTTAAATTTAATTATCCCTTACTTAAATTGGAAAATAAATTGTAATCTTATCTCATAAAAACTTGTAATAGTTAACCGAGTGTGATAAACTCAGTTAGCTTATGAATTTCGAGTTGAGGGTGGTTGGTGAGGCATGAAAAGTGATTCTATGTGTTTTAGAGTCCAAGTTGCAGTTAGTGCATTAGTTTAATGCATGAGAAATCAGTTAACTCAATTAATTGAGTTAAATTTAGTTGAACTAGTTGTAACTGTTTGTTGCACTAGTGAGAGATCAAGTGAATTAAATCAAATTTAAGTCACATGTAGTGATATGCCATGCAAATGATGATTTACTATTAATATCTGCATGCATGTTAGTTCCAGTGGAAACCCAGTTGGGACAAAGGTTAAAGAGAAGTTGACTATCAGTTGTGTTATTAGCAAACTGCCTAGATGCAGTTAAAACACCACAATATTACCCATGATACTTGCACATTTGAGAAAGGTTGAAATTCCTAAGGAATAGGGATTGCATTCCTCATGAATTTCGTGAGCAAGGAAGACTGAAGACAAGCTGATAATTGGCTATATGTTGGCCCGATTTTGTCTAGATCAGTGTGAAACGATTAGTAGAGTGCAGGAGACTCTTTTCAGAAGAGTGCATTGTAATTGTTTCATGATTTCTTTGAGAATATACAATAGAAGATAGAGGGGTTTTGAGCAGTAATATTTCCCTCAGAAAGTATCCGTGTTGTGGTTTGATTTGTTTCTTTCTTTACTTGTTGTGATTGGTGGTCATGTTTGTTTTCTGCAATTGATTTGTAGAAGGATTCGGTATCTAGATTTAGTACATTTCTTGATCGGATTGAATCCATTGATATACATATGTTTGTATAATTTATACAGGAAGTGTTGCTGATCGAAAGAGTACCTGTGGAGCAACATTATATCTAGGTGGTTGCCTTGTTTCATGGTTAAGTAAAAAGCAATATTCAATCTTGTTATCCACATCATAAGCATAATATATCGTGCAACAACATGTTGTAATCAAGTTATCTGGATGGGGAAAACTTTGCAAGATATTCAAGTCAAGTTTGATGAGCCTATTCCCATCTTTTACGATAACACCAGTGCCATCAGTATCTCCAAGAATCCCGTGATGCATTCCAAAACAAAGAAAATTCATATCAAATATCATTTCGTTAGAGAGTAGGTCACCGAAAATAATATCAAGCTTGAATATGTTGGCACAAAGGAACAAATTTCTAGCATATTTACCAAACCATTACCTCGTGAATAATTTGAGTATCTTTGCCTAAAGCTTGGTATTCTCCCAAGCTCTCATCAGAATATTTCTCTTATCTAACTAAGTAAAAAAAATGGGGGAGTTGAGATGTGTACAGGTCTGCATGATGGCGTTTGTTAGGGTGATTTACCCTTTTCCATTGATGGAAAAGCGGGAAATAATGTTGTAGGAAGAAGTGTCATGATCACAGGGGGAGTATAATGTTGTAGGAAGAGGTCTCATGATCACAAGGGGAGTACTTATGTTGCCATTAATGTCAAAGGGGGATATTGTTGATCAGTGGTTGTCATTGATGTCATCCCAAGCATTACCAGGGGCCACCCCAATATTTCATATGAATTTTGACTTGAAAAATTACTCTATTCCAAGTTAAGGATATTTTGGATGGTTTCTACTTGTCAAGATGTTTCCATTGATATATGGTATTCCACGTAATTCTTCACGGTTTGAGAGATATTCATGTTTTAACTTAGTAACCCCAGTTAGTGGGCTAAAACCCCATGAGGTTGTGGCATGACACTAATAATTGGTTGTGGTCATTGAACTGTCAATAATTAATAATTTTTTAAGCTCCTAAAATCGTATCCTCCTCATGTAAGGATTTCGTTACTTATAACAGGTCATCGTGGAATTTTTGCTATAAATTTTTTTTTGCGAAGCTTCAGATGTTGAAGCAAAAAAACTAATTTGGAAGAAATCCTGATGAATAATGTGTCTAAATTGCAGATATTGGTTCACTATATTTTCAGAGATATCATCTGCGGAATTTAGGGTTTTTGCAGGCACCCAAATTTCATGTCAAACAGGTGACCTTGGGAAAATCATCATAACTTTCTCTCTGAGCATTGGATTCAAAGTTCATAAAAATTGACAAAAATAGGATGGGCTATAGTTTCTTTTGTAACATTTTCAGGACCAAAGGTTGAAACAGTGACACATGGAACTTCATACAAGTTTGCTCTACTGAACTAGTCTATAATCAGGTCATTGTAGGAGATTGGGAATAACTATTTCTTGAAGAATCCAATATTTATTAGACCTACGGGGTTGGAAAGAGGACTCATAGGGATACTATAGGACTAAATTTTAGACCTTGGAGATCTGAAATTAAACAGATACATCAGATTCAATATCAAGCTTCTAGAAGGAAAGAAGAAATATGCATTCAAGGATCACTGCAGTAAGGACAACACATCAACATTCAAGGGTAAGTCTGATACAACAAGGTATGTATGATTAGTGTTTAAATTTTAATTTGAATATCATATTTAACCCGTGTTTTTGCATGGTAGTGTAATTATTTTTTATATATGTTTGATTGAGTTTCGTTCATAAATGTTGAACGTATTTACGTTTGAATTTTGAATATTTCTATGACATATGGTTTGGAGGACAATGGAAGTATTTTGTTTGTATGTTATTTTGGGTCTTGCATGTGTAGGAAGTAGGACACAATAGGAGAACTTAGACACATACTAGAAGGAAAATGAAATTCCAAAGTACCATTACTTGAAGCAATCACAACAATAACTCAACAACTGCTAGTGTTCAAAGAAGTAGGGTCAAGTCAAGTATCAGGTCGTGTCAAAAGTCAATTTTGTAAAAATCATCATTGTAAAAATGTAGAAGATTCATTATTGTAAAAGAGTCAATTTTCCTAGATTTTTAGAGGCATTTTTGGGAGGTAAAGTGTCATTGTTGGATAATGTTATGGTCGGGTTGCAGGACATAGTGTGATTGGATGATTGGTATAGTTCAATAAAATCATTGTGAATCATATTGTATCATGGATCATTGTACCTGGTACAAGAGTCCACACTCTTTTCTTATTTATGATCATTATAGGGTGGCAGGGAGGTGCTAGGTTGGTGCATAAAGTCACCTACAGGTTGGAGCCTGTGAACACTTCAGGGTGGTAGGCTGGTCTAGGATGTCGGGGCATCCATTCAGTTGACTAATGAAGAGACCAAGGCACTGGGGTGTCCTTCGAGTGGGAGCTGGAGAAGAATAATTTCCTAGAATTATAGGAAGTTGTACCTTTCATTTGAGATGGGGCTGATGATTAGAGAATTTATTATAAAAGCGTTCGGTGTTTTTTGACCCGAAGGAGGTTTTCCACCTAAAATTCATGTGCCTATTATGTTCTATTGTTGACTGTTGTTACTGGATAAACATAAATAATAATTGAAGATTAACTAATACTCTGAAAATATTTAAAAAGTGATAATTGATAAGAAATATTGATTCACCCCCCCTTCCTCCCTCTCAGTATTTCCAACATATGAAACCATGACAAGGAAGAAAGGAAAGATTGGAAAGTTTGAGCCTTGGAAGAAATTTCAAAAGAAAATTGACATGTCTAAGATATGGTTCTATGAATGTAATAAATATGGGCACTTCAAAAGAATTTGTCCTAAACTCAGGAAGGAAAACAAGAAAATGAAAGAAAGAAACAAGGATGGAAGCTACTCCATTTAGTGAAATATGGTCATTATGTAAGATTGAAGAAACCAAACTAAATGAAAATAATGATGTTGGAGAAAATGTACAAACACCAACATATGCAACCATGAAAAGGAAGAAAGTAAAGTTGGAAAGTTTGAGCCTTGGAATAAATTTCAAAATAAAATTGACATGTGTAAGATCTGGTGCTATGAATGTAATAAATATGGGCACTTTAAAGTAAATTTTCCTAAACTCAAGAAGGACAACAAGAAAAGGAAATAAATAAATGAAGCCCATGTGACTGAAGAAGTAGAAGAACTGAAAAATAAGAAGACAAAGAAGGAGGAAGTGAAAGACCTTTACTTTGACTGAGATAATAGTCATGAAAATTATGATAAAGATGCATTGTAGTAGTGATTGAGATAGCATCATATTAGAATCATGTAAAATATTTATATGGTTGAGAAGTCATAGTACATGATAGAAAGGAAGTAGCTCATGGCATCATCATTAGATGCATAGAAGAATAACCAAAGTAGTAGTTTGAATGATTGAAGAAAGTCATCTAGCAAAATAGGAAGATAGAGATCATCAAACCTCATCACCATTAAAAGGAAGCATTTGCAGAATGAGGATCATTGAGATCCTCCATAGAATATTTGTTGAAAAGATTCACCTCTACTTAGAAGAAGAAAGTGTCACACAAATAGTCTACATTCCTCATAATGACCAAAGTAGTAGTTTGAAAGATTGAAGAAAGTCATCTAGAAAAATAGGAAGATAAGAGATCATCAAACCTCATCATCATTAAAATTAAGCATTTGCAAAATGAGGATAATCAAGATCCTCCATATAATATTTTTTGAAAAGGATCACCTCTAATTATAAGAAACAAGTGTCACACAGATTTTCTACATTCTTTATAATGTGGGATCCAAAGTTTAGAAGTAGTAGTTTGAAAGATTGAAGAAAGTCATCTAGAAAAATAGGAAGATAAGATATCATCAAACCTCATCATCATTAAAATTAATCATTTGCAAAATGAGGATAATCAAGATCCTCCGTATAATCTTTGTTGAAAAGGTTCACCTCTAATTATAAGAAATAAGTGTCACACAGATTTTCTACATTCTTTATATTGTGGGATCCAAAGTTTAGAAGTAGTAGTTTGAAAGATTGAAGAAAGTCATCTAGAAAAATAGGAAGATAATATATCATCAAACCTCATCATCAATAAAAGTAAGCATTTGAAAAATGAGGATAATCAAGATCCTCCATATAATATTTGTTGAAAAGGTTCACCTCTAATTATAAGAAATAAGTGTCACACAGATTTTCTATATTCTTTATAATGTGGGATCCAAAGTTTAGAAGTATTAGTTTGAAAGATTGAAGAAAGTCATCTAGCAAAATAGGAAGCTAAGAGATCATCAAACCTCATCATCATTAAAATTAAGCATTTTCAAAATGAGGATAATGAACACCCTCCATATAATCTTTGTTGAAAAGGTTCACCTCTAATTATAAGAAGTAAGTGTCACACAGATTTTCTACATTCTTTATAATGTGGGATCCAAAGTTTAGAAGGATGAAGGTATAGTGATAAAGAATTGCAACATGACAAGTTAGTTGAAGTTAGTTGAAGGAATTCTAGGTGAACACATGAAGGAACATATATGCATATATTTGATATTGGAAGTCATTTCATCACATAATTGCAGATAGAATGGTTAGAATACTCTATCTCATGATCATGATGAAAGAATAAGGAACTCTTCCATAAGAATGACGTATGAAGGAATAAATACATTGTGCATTGAACTCTTCTACATGATAGAATTGATATGATATGACCTCATGAACAATATGAGGTGGTGGACAAATATTGTTCTTATACAAAAGGAGCTATGTACAGAAATACCGAAGAAGCAGTATGTGAGAAAGATGAAACAAGAGTTCATGATAAGATATCTATAATCACTTATATGAGATGAGTAATTAACATCTGATAAAAAATAGAAGGGTTAGTTATGACATCTTCATGGAAAATGTATGAAGACCCTGATAAGTCTGAAGAAGAAGGAGAGCCTT
Organism: Pinus albicaulis; assembly: GCA_034641835.2. Taxonomy (NCBI): domain Eukaryota; kingdom Viridiplantae; phylum Streptophyta; class Pinopsida; order Pinales; family Pinaceae; genus Pinus; species Pinus albicaulis. The sequence goes on along the minus strand of CM076575.1, from coordinate 520,716,702 downwards.
GGTAGTGTATGTTTTGGAGATGGATTCATACAGTATGTAAAAGGATGTTGATGTTGCAAGAAGTAGATGTTATGACAAAGGGCCATCATAAAGAGGTAATTTTTATTTGATGTTCATTTTTTAATTTTTAAAGTAAGCATTTGGTTGGGTTGGAATAGGGCTATCAGAACAGGGTTGTATATATTCACCTAAAACTAAATTTGGATGGATGAATATGAGAGGAACATGAATTGGAAGAGGTATAACTATAAATGATAGATAGATGATGACAAGAAGGTCACTTTCTGATGATGAGAAAAATGACATGACTATTGGTTCAACACTATGTTTTGTTGAAGGAAAGTGATGTAGAAGATGGCGGATGCCCTACGAATAATTTCTAGAAAAAGATGGCTCCATGATGAAGAAGTTGAAGTTCATCCATGACATGATGATGCAAAAAGGAGGATTCCTACGAGCAGCTGATAGTACCATGATCTCCACCAAAGAGCATATAGTTGTTGTTGAAAGCAAGTATCTGGTTAAGAGGGAGCTTCAATATATGCCTTTTATAGGAATGATTAGATCCTACCTTGTTGAGAGGGATATATAGATACATCATTCTTGTCTTCATTGTGAAGAAATAACGGAGGATTGGGTAAGCATCTGAGACTGATACCAATACTCTTTGAGGATGAGGTAGGGAATCCAATAGGAAAGTGTAGTCAAAGAGGAGATTCCATGAGGATGTGAAAATACAAGATGGGAATGGTACTAAAAGGACATATCTTGAAAATATGACTGGGGCATATGCCTTGAGAGACAATGATGAAGGTGTATATAAATCATTTGTCTCCCCAACATTGCGCTCTAATCTAGTGGAAATATAGAGTTGTTAGTCAATGCCTTGTTATATAACAATGTTGGTTGATATGATGAGATGCACTGACATAAGATAAATATATAGCTTACCAATCCAACACTTCTTATGATAATTCTTCAGTATGAGAATGACTATGTACCATGTATGTATTATGAATACCTCCCTAGGTAAGAGGAGCGTTAAAATATGTAACTAGGTTCGGTCTTCCTAATGTCTTATATCATATTGATTTTATGTATTTGATGTAAAAACAAAGAAAAAAATATTATTAGCATGGGTTTCATGCTCAAGGTCATTTTATTTATAGGTAAAACACCCATTGTGTGCTTCTAGGGATTTGTCATCAAGTCAAAGAAGTTAAAGAGTCATTGTAATATGTAATGGACCCCATTTGGCATTTTGTATCATGAAAGAAGAATTTATTGTAAGTCATATGTGTCAAAAATCTCCCTCCAAGACCAAGTCAGCCTCATTAGGGCTATTCAACCCTCACAAGAAGCTTATATATAAGGTGGTATTCAATATCATTTGAAGGGCATACAAGAAGGTAAATAAAGAAAATAAGGAGAACTAGAGGGACAAGAAAAAATAAGAGAACAAAAGGAATAAAGATCGAAGGTTTGAAGACTATTTTGGGCTACATCCTCTCACACGTCCAAAATAATTAGTGCATCAATCTGCTACAACAAAGACATAAATTGCAGTCATCACAAAAGGTCAAAGTTTGGGTTCAAAGAGGATCAATTTGGAAGCCTAGCTATAAAGGATAAAGAAACACCCTAAGAAGAGGAGAAAAATGGTCAATTTTAGCCTCTAAAACACTCACGTGTGAAATTGCATAGATTGCAAAAAAGGTGCAAACCTGAAGTAATAGCCGAAATTATGAAGTAAGGCCAAAATCTGAAGTGTTGAAGTAGTTTTAATTGGGTCGACTTTGTGAAGGAAAAGCACATCAAAGAGGATATTGACTTGGTCTTAGATGGGCCTTTATCTTGGGCATATAGGTCTTGGAATTCGTCATTTGAATATTCTATAAGAAGAAGAGAATTCTTGTGGGTTTTCCTCTCTAGAAGAGGTTTTGACCCTAGCTAGCAGTCTACATCTTGTGTCCTTGTGTACTATTGATCTTCATGTTTTGGTATTTGTTTGATGATAAGAACATCATACTAATAAGAGAAGAAGAAGCTAATATTAAATAAAAGTAAAAGAACATCACAAGCAGTTATGAAAGTAAAGAGAAATCATCTTAATCTAGTTGCCCTTGATTTCTCAACACCAAGAATGCAATAAGACCACAATCCACGTTAAAATCAATGCCAACCAATAAAGCAGTAAAAATGCCTACAATATCCCCCTTTGGTGTTGATGTCACCCTACAACCTCATCCACCAATCTGATTTTCTTCTCTACAAGTTGACTGAACACTGCTCCAGTTTTTGCTAGTGGTTTTGGTACTCTTCCCCTTTGACATCAATGAAAAAGGGTGGCTAAAATCTTAGATGCACTTGCATTGAGGTACCATGTGATCGTATTGTAGACACCACACTTTTGTATTTGTTGATCAAGCTCTCACCAAACATGTAGTGAAGCTACAATACACTGCAACCATCATACTCCTTGGCCTTGTTTCCAAATGTAAGGGGTTGCATAATGAACTTACATGGCTAAAGCTATAAATCAAAAGTGCATGTGTATCAACCATATGAAATGATTAACCTATGCATACATGAAATACTCTACCATTAACCAATTGTTAAAAATAGTAAAGTACATGGCTACAATATTGCACACATATGTGATGTATGTGACAGAGAGATATATAAGGACTATTGCACCAAAGAGTGAAGGACATAAATATAAATAAGAATACTAGCATGCCATCATCATACAACGGCCTCCCCTAGAGGCCATGCTACTTTGTCCTCTTTTTTGATGTGTTTGCTTCTATGCTTGCCTTCTTTATGTTGTTGCCATATGCTCCCCTTGAGGTAATGCATGGAAATTCTGTTGAAGTTGATTATGGAAGAGAAGAAGTAGGGGTAATCCCCAAGTGTTGTCAAAGATATTCAAAGGAGTCACAGGGAAGAGGTTTGGTAAATATATTTTAAATTTTATCACTTGAAGGAACATATTCCAATTTTACTTTCTAATCGAAAACTTTCTCTTAGAGGAAATGATATTTAACTGGGATGTACTTAGTCTTAGAATGCATAACTAGATTTTTAGATATGCCGATGGAATTAGTGTTGTCACAGAAAATAGGCATGGGATGTGAACAAGTAACTTGAATATCATGAGTTTTAATCATCCAAATTAATTGTGTACAACATGTTGCAGCTGCAATATATTTCGCTTCAACAATAGACAAGGAAACACACATTTTCTTTTTGTTGAACCAAGAAACTAAGAATTTCCCTAAAAATATGGCACCCTCACTGGTACTTTTTTGATCGTCAATGCTTCTAGACCAATCTGCATAAATATATGCTTGATGCATAAAATATGTATTCTTCGTATACCATAGTCCTAAGCCTAAAGCTCCCTGGAGATACTTTAATATTATTTTGACTACTTTGAGATGAGTCTCTTTAGGATTTGCTTGAAAGCATAAAGCTCCCTGGAGATACTTTAATATTATTTTGACTACTTTGAGATGAGTCTCTTTAGGATTTGCTTGAAAGCATCCCACTATGCCAACTGCATGCATAATATATGGGCTAGTTCCTATAAGATCGATTAAACGACCAATCATAGATCGATATTTAGATTGATTAAATTTTGGGGAGTCATTGTCTTTGTTGAGATTACACCTTGTTACCATGGGATGTCATTGCCATTCTTTGTTTTTAGTACCTGTAATCCAAGAAATAAGGTTATTTCACCAAGTAGATACATTTCAAATCCATGTTTCATGGCTATTTGAACCCTTGACCCATTGAATCAGTATTGCTACCAAATATGATATCTGTGAAATTTTCAAATTGAAACACTACTGCAGCGATAGATTTATTTCACCTACTTATTTTATGATAAGTTATTTACAGATTCTTCAATAAATTCTGAAATAAATAAAATTGCAGTATTCACTTAACCATAAGAAGAAAATATAACATAATGCATATAACACTATAAAAAATCACATGAACACATTTATTTTTGGACAATTGTCCCTGAAAAAACCCAATGCGGGAAAACTGGTGTAGCACATGAGGGTTTGTATTATTCTTCAGCAAAGAAAATCATTTACAAGAATTTGACAAGCAGATTTCTTAGAATACTCCTAAGATAAATTTCGTAAATCCTTCGTGAGAATTTCTAACACTCGGGAGGCACCCTAGCTCCCTGCGCATCACTCTATCTAGTCTTCTGCGTAGTCCTTGTGTTGGATTGTGTCACTCTGTGTGGGGACTCAGTGCTGCTGCTCAACGTTTTCCCCTCTGCATGCTGCTCAATGTTTTCCCCTCTGCATCCTCCTCCTGCATTTATTTTCCTCTGCTGACTTCCCCTTCCTTCTTCTGCCTCTACAAATATGCCTCTACAACCTTTCCCTCTAAAATCGAATTCTATTCCTTCATAATCGATTTCCTTCAGGTACTGAGTGTGTGCTCGACTTGCTTTCCAAATTACCCTCAAGCCTTTTCTTATAATCTTCTCATTGATGAATCAATGGCCCAGATTAGATCTTTAATCAATGGATAATATTAAAACATGACTTGATCTTCGTTTTCTAGAATATTATCACTCTGTTTTATTAATAACCTTTAATTATTTATTTTCCCTAAGTTTAGACTTATGGACCACATTAAAATAATTAATTATTTTAATAAAACATGAAAAGAGTGGAATTTCCACAAAAGGTTTCTAGGTTATTTGGAATACTGATGTCCAAGCCTCCTCACAAAATATGAGACCTGGAACACTTTCCAATGCTACAAAATCAACACTCCCTCTTAGCGAGGAAAGTGATCAAGAAAAATACCAACTACATCTGCTCTGAACTGAAGCATCTACTATGTTGTTGATATCTCGGTTTTTTCCCCTCATCTGCTGTGCTGCTGTCCTCTATAATACTGCCCATGAAACAATCTATGTCATTGCCTCATATGTACTGCAACTCCCTCTAAATTTCGAGCTCATCCATTCCTCAACTGGAATGGAGTCTTAACCATCCCCATATTTTGTCTGAAGTAACGTAATCTTACCCAGAGATTTTGTGAGGATATCTTCCACCTGTTCTCTTGTATAAATTTACTTCAACTGTACAACTCCTTGTTACACAATATTTTGTCACTGTCCCTACAATCCCCATCCCGAACATTGGAGGACCATTTCAGTGACTTATGTGTATTGTCATACCTTGCAAAAAGTGTCATTGCATCCCTTAGCATGTGAAGAACATTTCCTCTGTTGACTTTTCCTGGAGCAGGCTCTCAAAAACATATGATTTTGGGTCGACGCTGGTAGGCAGTTATGTCCTCGAACCCATAGATAAACTAACACTGGGCCTCATGCCCATTGGTGCTCTATCTTAGTGGACTGTCCACGCCGAGCTACTTTTGGAAAGTTTTTTAAAATAGAAGCAGTGTTTCCATTCCCAACCACTTTGTGAGCAGAATCATGATGGTTTGTTCGACTGATAACATCTAAGTCCTTCCTTTGGCTTCTTGTTTCCTATTTTTGAGAAACTCCCCAAAGGATAAAGCTCCCTCCCACCTTATGAGGGATCCCAAACCACCTCCTCCTCTCCTATAAATACATCCCTCTCACATAGTTTCAGCTACCTGAAAAATCCTTACTATAGCTGGTGTGAGAATAGAGTAGAGAGGAATGCACTATTGAGAGAGAGTTTTAGGCCCATTTCCTTTCCAAATCTGATCACCGACGAATGCTTGAGACACATTTGACTGGACCCATTGAAGGAGGCTGAAACGTCAACGCTCTTTGGTTGTAAACTTCTTCTCTCTACTTTTAATGAAAGACTCGATTTTTGGTTCCAATTTCGTGTTTAATACACAAATGTTTGGTTCTCCTTGACTAATCAAATAGTTATGAATGGAGATATGCTTTTGTATGCTATCACTACTCGCTTGATCCTTATGTAGGTACGCATATATTGCTACTGAAATACTGTGACGTGTGGACACAAATATCAACGGATCACTTCTTATGTTAGAAAATTAAATATTAAAGAGCAATGCAAGATATAAAATATTCTTAAAACACAAGCACACAAAACACATAAAACTAGAGAGACATAGATATACATGTTTCACCCAGTTCGGGCTACGTCCACCCCGAACAGCCAGTCCTTCCTTTCTATTATCCAGCAAAAATGAAGAGACAAAACCTACAGCAGATCCGCTGTAATATCCTTTGTTCTCTCTCACGGTCTCCCTTTATGTTTCTTGCTCCGAGAATACACACACAATACACAGCCACAATACAATACCCTCATAAAAGTGAGGGGTTGCCTTCTAGGGCAAAAAAACCTAATCTAAACATAACTTCTACCGTCGGATCATTTGCCTAATGAACGGCCCAGATTGACTAGAAATTACTATACTTTTACAAGGCAAATTTACATCCGCCGCCCCCGGACCCCCACGGCAACGATTAAATTTTGAAGCGCTGTCGCCCCTTTTTGCTGCACAGGGGTCCAATGCCGTGATACAAAGTAAACAAGATAATCGTGCTCCACACCCAACAATCTCCAAGTGGGAGACTGATTGTAGCAACTCCATCGCTGCTTCATTTGCTGGACAATGACTCCTCTTTGGACATGGTTGTTCCTCATATTCATCGTCATCCTTGAAGACCAATTGAAACTGAGCATGTTCTCAGTTTCTCCCTGGTTACAACTTTTGTTAGCATATCTGCAGGATTCTGGCTAGTGTGTATCTTTTCCAACTTCAACTCTCCATCTTCCAATACCGACCGTATGAAATGGTACTTGAGATGTATGTGTTTAGTCCTGGAATGAAATGATGAGTTCTTTGCAAGATGAATAGCACTTTGGCTATCACTGTTGAAACCCAACTGACAGCTGTTCCACCTACAGTAAATACATATCCTGTAGTGCTCCTCCTATTATCTCTGTCACCTGCCATATCTGCATCAACATATCCCTGTAGAGCAATGTTTGAACCACCAAAGCGTAATGCTTGATTTGTGGTACCTCTCAAATATCTGAGAATCCATTTTACTGCCATCCAATGTTCTTTTCCTGGATTATTCATGTACCTGCTTACAACTCCCACTGCATGTGCAATATCAGGCCTTGTGCAGACCATTGCATACAATAAGCTTCCAACTGCTGATGCATATGGAACTTTAGACATATAATCCATGTCTTCTTGGGTCTTTGGGCACATCTCCTTACTAAGTTTGAAATGGCTAGCAAAAGGTGTACTAACTGGTTTTGCATTCTGCATATTAAATCTTTTCAACACCTTTTTTATGTACTCATTCTGAGACAGTGTTAATTTGTGATTTTTCCTGTCTCTAGTTATCCTCATACCAAGGATTTGTTTTGCAGCTCCCAAATCCTTCATTACAAATGAATTTGCCAATTTTCTTTTGAGCACATTTATTTCCTGCATGTTAGACCCTGCAACAAGCATGTCATCTACATACAATAACAATATAATATAGCTTCCATCATTTTACCTTTTTAGATAAACACAATGATCAGAGTGACATCTAGTATAACCTTGTTCAGACATAAACTTGTCAAATTTTAGATACCACTGCCTTGGAGCCTATTTTAAGCCATACAAGCTCTTCTTTAGCCTGCACACTAATTTTTCTTTTCCTTTGACCTCATATCCTTCTGGTTGCTCCATATAGATCTCTTCCTCCAGATCTCCATGGAGAAATGTTGTCTTTACATATAACTGTTCAAGATGTAAATCTTCCGCTGCTACAAGACTTAAAATAGTTCTGATTGAAGTCATTTTAACAATAGGAGAAAATATTTCATCAAAATCAATACCTTTCTTCTGTGCAAACCCCTTCACCACAAGTCTATCTTTGTACCTCTGTTTTCCTCCATCTTCTTCCTTCAGCCTGTAAACCCATTTATTCTGCAATGTAGTTTTACCTGCAGGCAACCTGACTAAGTCCCAAGTCTGGTTATGCATTAAGGAGTCCATCTCTTCTTCCATGGCTAGCTCCCACTTCTTCCTGCTTTCAACCTGCATTGCTTCTTCATAACATTCAAGTTCACCAGAATCAGTCAACAATAAATAATATAATGAAGGAGAGTATCGTTCAGGGGGTCTACTTATCCTAGTAGATCTTCTAACACCACTTTCAGGTGTTTGAGGTGCCTGTTGCTATTGTGGTGGTTGCTGCTACTGTGGTTGTTGATTATTATCATTTTCAGGCACCTTTACTTTTTCAGTTATCTCATCAAGAACCGCGTATTCCTTGCTTTCTTTTTCCTGTTTCTTTTCCTGCAACTGATTCTTATACAAGACCTTTTCATTGAATATTACATCTTTGCTCCTAATGATTTTTTGATTTTCATAATCATATAAGCGATAACCAAAATCATTAGCACCATATCCAATAAAGGTACATTTCTTTTATTTTTCCTCAAGCTTTGTTCTATTTTCTTTATTAATATGGACAAAGGCCTCACAACCAAAAGGCTTTAAAAAAGAGTAGTTTACCTTTTTACTTGTCCATGCTTCCTCTGGAATACCACCATCCAAGGAACTTGAAGGCCCTCTGTTTATTAGATAAACAACAGTATCTACAGCATCTGCCCAAAATTGTAAAGACAATCCTGCATGCAATCTCATGCACCTTGCACACTCCATGATTGTTCTATTCATCCTTTCTGACACACCATTTTCTTGTGGTGTTCTTGGAACTGTCTTCTCTCTACGAATTCCATGCTCTGAACAGTACCTATCAAAATCTTTGCTACAATATTCACCTCCATTGTCTGATCTGAGACACTTTAACTTCTTTCCTGTCTCAATCTCAACCAAAGCTTTCCATTTCTTGAAAGTATCAAATACATCAGATTTATTCTGAATACAATAAATCCATGTTTTTCTAGTTGCATCATCAATAAAAGTAACATAATAACGAGAGCCACCGAGAGATGATACCTGAGTAGGTCCCCATACATATGTATGCACAAGCTCCAATTTTTCGCTCTTCTTTTCTTTCCCAACTCTGAGAAATCTGACTCTCTTCTGTTTTCCATAAATGCAATTCTCACAGAAATCAAAATCAACATTCTTCAAACCTGGCAACAAATTTCTTGAGTGAAGAATCTTCATTCCCTTCTCACTCATGTGTCCGAGCCTATGATGCCATAATGCTGCATCTGCTCCTTTGGAAGTTAAAGCATTAACAGAGTTAGAAATACCATTGCATAAATATAATGTACCAACCTTTTCACCTTTTGCTATTACCAGCGCTCCTTTGGTGACCTTCCAAGTTTTATCTGTGAAAGTTGTCACACAACCTTCACTGCCTAACTGCCCTGTTGAAATCAGATTTTTCTTCAGATCTGGAACATGCCTTACCTCCTTTAGTAGCCATTGGTTTCCATTATGTTTTTTTACAAGAACTTTACCCATTCCAACAATTTTACAGGGTTTATCATCACCCAAACGAACTTGTCCAAAATCTCCTTGAACATAGTCATGAAAATATTTCTTATCGAGTGTGGCATGGAATGAAGCCCCTGAATCTACAACCCAAGAATCAGTAACATTTTCGAAAGAAAGAATCAAAGCATCTTGTAACACATCACCTGTCACATTTTCTTCATGATTATTTTCTTGTTGTGCATCTCCTTCTTTTCCCTTCCGAGATCTACAGTCTTTCTTTAGGTGTCCTTTCTTTCCGCATTTCCAGCACCCTATCCCTGATCTGGACATGGATTTGCCTTTTCTTGATTTACTGCGATATCTCGAGCTCTTTCCTCTTTCCATTCTTCTTCCCCTAGACTTTGCACTCAAAGCATTACCGATGTCTCACTGGAGCTTTTCTGTCGCATTTCCTCGCTAAGGATAGCACCGAAAACATTATCAAACTTTAAAGTACTAGATCCAGAGACAGAGTTACTAATGGCCATTACTAAACCATTCCAACTCTCTGGAAATGAGCACAAGAATAAAAGAGCTCTAACTTCATCATCAAAGTTTACCCCTACAAAACTTAACTGACTGGTAACTGTATTAAAATCATTTAAATGGTCTGCAACAGATCCACCTTCCGACATCTTCATATTAAATAGTCGTTTCATAATAAATACCTTGTTTGAGGCGGAGGGTTTTTCATATAGTTTCGCCAACATCTGCATCAAACCCTCTGTTGTTGTTTCCTTCAAAATATTGAAGGCGACTGACGCCGCAAGGCACAACCGTACTGTTCTGAGTGCCTTTCTATCGAGAATGTTTCATTCCATGTCTGTCATGGCCATCGGCTTCTTTGTTTTTCTGCTCAATGGTAGGTACAGATCTTTCTGATACAGATAATCTTCCATCTGCATCTTCCACAACGGGAAGTTTTGGCCGTTAAATTTCTTGACCCTAAAGTTAGCATCTTCCTCCATTTCTCCCACTCTAACCAAGAACCATTCTTTCCTGCGAGTTTATCAACCAAATATACCTTCGGCTTTGATACCAGTTGTTATAAAATTAAATATTACAGAGCAATGCAACACATAAAATATGCGGAAAATATAGGCACACAAAACACGTACAACCAGAGAGATACAAATATACGTGGTTCACCCAGTTTGGGCTACGTCCACCCCGAACAACTAGTCCTTCCTTTCTATTATCCGAAAAAAATGAAGAGACAAAACCTACAACAGATCCGCTATAATATCCTCTGTTCTCTCTCACAGTCTCCCTATTTGTTTCCCACTCAGAGAATACACATACATTACACAACCTCAATACAATACCCTCATAAAAGTGAGGGGTTTCCTTCTAGGGAAAAAAACCCTAAACTAAACATTACTTCTACCGTCAGATCATCCGCCTAATGAATGGCCCAGATTGACTAGAAATTACTATACTTTTACAAGGAAATTTTACATATATTTTTGGCTTCGGGGGCGCTACCCCTGAAACCACCGCTGGGGGACTGCTAGCCCCCGGACCCCCCAGCCAGGGGGGTTGGCCCCCTTGGACCCTGCGGGGGGGACTTGCCCCACGTGCAAGGGTGTACAATTTTCCTAGGGTATACATCCAGCTAAAAGAAGGATCTCTGAATCAGGAAGAAAATCAGGCTCCACACCCAACATGAAGATTAGGAGCCATAACCGAGGTGCAAGTGGGTTATTTCTCTATTCTTTCCCTTAATCTGGTAGTATCCCTCCAAGGATCCCCTTTTAGGACCTGTGCTAGTTTGAGCGGTAACATTGATGGAATTGTTTATGGGGAAAAGAGACATTTGTTTTGTTCCCGATAAAACATATAGACATATCATTATTGGCAACTCCATTGGAAGAACAAAGCCCTAGTTCTTCATTGAACTTCAAGGTCGATGCTTGTAGGGTAAAGAAAGCATTTTTCTAGGCATAGTTAAATTCACTCCAGCAATTGCTACATATTTTACATGTATATCTCGAATAACATGTCTTTATTTGATTATTTTCCTACTTTGGACATCACTAACACCCTTCAGATCCCTAAGCATGTCGCAGGAAACATGGTATGTGGGGTACTCGTATTTGATGTTGATCCATTCTCCGCAATTGAGCATGTGTAAAAATTTAATGCACATGCTTAGAAAGAGAAAGTGGTTCGTCATGATGTCCTTATGTTGTTGTTCATGAGATCTATCAAAAATAATAACTCATAGTTTCATGATCAAAAACCTAGGATCATCTCATATATTGGGGAGTTCGTTGATGGCTTTATTAGACATTTTCAAGTATACCCTACGTTAAGAATTCAAGAGGAAGCCTTCATCAAGCATCATCAATACGTTGAGAATCTACGTAATGAGAAGGAATATGAGTCCTCCTTGGGTCCACATGATGAAAAGGATGATTCTGACAATGCGTATGATGGGAAGGATGATTCTATGGAAGGTAAAGTTGATTCTAGCCTTACCTTTCTCAAGGATATTACTCTAGATGACTCTCCTTTTGAGAATCTTGAGGAAGGTGATCCTATTAGTCCCTTGTAAAATGACATCGGATATTAGTTCCACATTGAAAAGGAGAAATGGGAAATTTTTTGTTCTTAATTTTATTTTCCTCCCATTTACCTCATAGACAACGAGGATGAGGATGATTAGCCTTCCCTTTATGTAGAGCCTTATTTATGATGACATACTGTTGGTAAGGTAAATCCCCTCTGCGGACAGAGGCGATCCCACTAGCCCTAGAGTGGGTCTAGCCACAAACAAGACACACTATAATATTGATTCCTAGTTAACGAATGGACAGAGATTCGATAGATGACTTACTAAATATCCTATGTTGTTGTTGTCGTCGAAAAGAGTGGCTCTCTCCTCGCTCTTGGTTTGACAGATCACGATCCGCTCACTTTCATGCTTGGGTACCTGCACACATGAAAACAACGATAATGTACAACATCCTAATTCACATTCGTAACTATCAGTTAGTCGAAGAGGACTAAATCAATTGCATTACATAAACAACATAACACAACGATGGAACCAACACCATAGTCGAGTATATTAATAAATGGAAGGAAGAGTACAACCAAGCTTCGATGTTGCGATCTCCTCCAGTAGGGTTCAAGCAGAGCACGTCTCACAAAGGCTCGTCGATAATTCGGACGGGACTCTCTCTACAAAATTCTCCTTGGTTCTACCTTCTCAATGGAAATTACTCAACTATAGTCTTCTTCTCCAAGTTCAGCTCCTTGGCTATATGTTCAGCTAGCTTTCATAAAGGGAGAAGGCCTATTTATATAGAGAGAGAGGGAGAGGTTAGGATCCCTATAATCATGGAAGGGAGTCCTATCTTCAAGGAGCATTCCATGGGAGGTAAAAAACCACTACCTAAAGAGAGAGATCCATGGCTCATCAACTTAACCACTTCCTGTGAATCATCCCTGAGGTGCTTAGAAGGAAACTTCCACCTCTATTTGTTAAAAAACATTCTTAAAATAGCTGGTGCGGGAAATACACTGAGACAGAGCACCAGGTGGCACGGGCTCTAGTGAAAATCTTCCACATAGGCATGAGGAATGAACTAGCTATCTGCGTCAAGGCCAAAACATAGGTTTTGTGTGCTTTTTTGGGGAAATTCTGAACAAGAGAAATGATGTCCTTATGCAAAAGGATGCAAAGAAGGTTTTTGCAGAGTATGACATTGCTCACAGGTCATGGGAATGATCCTCCAATATGCGGGACGAGGGATTATAGGGACAGTGACAAAATGCTGTGTAACAGATTCCCCCTAAAGCATGAGGTCCAAGCGAGAGGGAGGGGTGAAATTCTTTATGAGAACGGGTTCGACCCAAACACTACTGTCGAAAAATCTGCAAGTACAAATACAACTGACAACTGATATCTCTGATACATGATATGTGGTATGGGAGTAGCCATCCATAATAGAGTACATGAAAAGTGAGGTCTGAGGTATGGATGCAACCTTTTAGCAATAAGGATCAACAAATAGACTCAGGTATGGTCGCAGCCATCCAATCAGAAGAGTCATGTAATAAGTCATAGTAATCCATAAATAACTCGCAGCCTGGATTTCATCAGAAAAAGCCCAGGGTCTTGCGCTCTGTCTTAACCCAAACAAAGTACAAGTCTGAGCATGCGAATAGACGAGTTCAAGTCAAACATGCAGGAACATCGTCTGATTACCAGCCAATAATGGGATCTGTTAACAAATGCGAGAGAAACTACCGATAATGACAATAGCTCTCAAGGTACAAAAGGTACAATCCACGGAATGTGAGCAGTGATCTGGCGTCGACCACCCGCAGAATCATCTGATCAAAGGCTAATTATGTAAACCTTGCGATGGATGCAAAAAACCTTCCATTAAGGCATGTAGGCTCCGGGGTACCTGAAGGGAGTCTCCAGATCAGCTTCTTGGAGAATGAGCTGAAGTTGACAGGAAGTGACCTGATCGAAGGTGGGCCATAATGTTTCCCACATCATCGACACGAGACAAAGGAATATGATGATTTGTGAATTAATACCAACATAGAATCAGAGGGAGGTTGAAAATTTTAGAGGAAAAAATTCTCTTTAACATATCGGCGGCACGACACTGGATTTGACAATATTTGACATCAAGGGATCTGAGCTCATGGTGATGTGGCAAAGAGGAGATGAGCGGCCAAAAGAGATTACCCAAACCCATGGAGGAAAATAGATGATGAAGTGAGATGTCCCCAACCTGACATGAATGCAGACAAGTGCCATGTTCAAGAGTGACATACTGTCAACTAAACTCTACTTCCATTTCCCCCCACCATTTCTAGCAAGTACCCCAATTATTTTTGTAAACAAGCTTGAAGGGGATAGCATATGCTTTCAATGTAAGTTTGTCCTTCGGAAAAATCCAACCTAGTACATTTTACGAGCCCTAGGAAGGAGGAACTTGAGTAACATCATAATGACGGAGTCCGATGTCATCAGTTTTTAACGAGTCTGACAAAGGGAGAACTCAACATCTCTTCATGTTTAGAGAGTTTGGAAAGAAAGCAGAAAAGAAAACTCCAACAAGGCCCTTTTTGTAAATAGTCTCTCAGATCCGAAAAGGTATAAAACAATATTTGAGAGAACCTCTTAGTCACGATAGGCTAAGATATTCCTTTTTCATTAATAATCTATCCCAACCTGAAAAAGGGGTAAACGAATACTGGGTGGATATCATTTCGCAGCCATTTAACGAGTTCAAAATGACAAGCATCTTAGCAATATTTTCAATTTTAGGGAGTAAGAAGAGAGCTGAAAGGTGACTCCAGTAGTGAATTTTTCATGTTTTTACTGAGTCTGAAAAAGTATAAAATACAACTCGTTTCTTCGTCATAACCATGTGAAAACCTGTCGCTGCACAAAAAGACGTGTGTAAAACATATTCCTCAACAATAATATGATGAAATAATTGAAAAATATGTTTTAAAACCTAATTTAAGATTTTGAAAAGTTATAAAATGCCATAAGTGGTAAAAATTATTTACTTTTCACTTTTACCTCTTTGTGGAGCAATAGTGACCCATTTACCTTGCAATCTTGTGGCGACGATTGTGAGCGAAGTGGTGAACCAATCTTGATTCCATCAGTGTCAGGTAAGAGCCGACATCATTTTCCATCTTTTAAGCTATATTTTATTACCTTTATTTTTCATTTTGATCCCTTTAGGGGAGGATTTGTCAAAACTAGGGCATCACGGTTGGCGTAAGTTTCGAGCACGGACTCACGCCAATCGCCTCTTTTTTACATAGAGGGCATGCCCATTGGCATGAATGTTAGCGAAATAGTCGCGCCAACCACGCAACCCAAAAATCCGCATAAATTTGAGAAAAATGAAGTCAATTGCTTGCAAAATATGATGCCTAAGTAGACTAACAATGTTCATATGACCAATTTGTAGGTATTAAGCAAAGAAAATGGTGATTGACAGAGTGCCGAGGGGCACGCAAAGGAATAGTGAGCAGGAAGGTTGACATCCAAACCATCCCGGATCTGGCACTAAAAGTAGTGTTTCACACTATCACATTGGTTGTAGGATCGCAAGCACTGCATGAGGCCACAAAGACACAGCTGCTTCTTGCCATAGACTGCCTGACCCCGACTCTCTACAACTAGGTAGAGACCGTGACCATTAACATCAAGCGGCAGCTCACCAAGTGCAAGAATACCAAACTAAAGTAGTTTAGGTATGGATCTATTTTGGTATCATTCTTCTTGGAATGACTACCGATATTCCAATGTCAGAAGGTCATTGTCCCTATGCCACCACCCAGAGAACCACGGATGGCCCGATGGGTTGAGCTGATGCCAAGAGCACGGGGTGGCCAACAGATGTCCTGGAGGCTAGAGTTTTTTGATTGGATCCGTCGACAACTGATTTTCATGGAGGATTGGCCTTACTCTAGCACATACTTCACCGATGATCGAGACCTCCCACTACTGAAGGGAGAGGATTGGGATGAAGAGCTAGGTGAGACTCATTTATTTTTATTTTTATGAGTTTATGATTTTTTGGTATATATGCATTTTCTAACAATTAATCTTATATGTATGCAAATGTTGGCCTAGAAAGGCCTGCAGTTATGTCGCCGATAGTGAGGCAAACTCCTCACGATCTCGATCCTCATGGCGAGGGCGGCGAGGAGGAGATAGTACAAAATCTGGAGTGGATCGCCCGTGGGATCCCAGAATATGCTCGCCTAGATGATGTTCCGCGGGCCTATCAGAGGCATACTGTAGGGGTGTCGAGCCGTATCCACCACTTGCTGAGGCAGTTGGTATGGGCGGCGACGTGCTATCATGAGCACCACATTGATTTGACACCTAGGCTTTTTATTTCTGCATATTTTTGAGAGACATGTCATATTGGGATGTAACTGAAACATACATATATATTTTTTGGGTTTTTATGATGCACACGCTGCAAACAATCGATATATATATATATATATATATATATATACATCTATTTTCTAAATGGGTCTATTTAGATATGATGATGTTTTATAATTGTGGAAATGTCTATCTAATACAATGTTAGCCACTGCATCAGTTAATGTATTCATTCATCTTGGTATATTTTGATATGTGATGAAATCAAAATTTATTTCAAGCAAATGAATACGTAAAAAAAATCTCAAAATGCATGGGTTTCGAATGGAATAATGACCATTAAGTTGAAGAACAACAAGCTATGAATCTAGATTTACAAGCAATGCGCGTATGCCGAGGTTAAATGCCTCGGTTAATAGTTCCACAACAACATTATATTCAGTGACGTTGTTTGTTGTTTGACCTAGACAAATACCTTGTCGGTTAATCAACTCACGAGCAAGATTATAAATTACCCAGGCTGTCGAAGACAAGTTCCTGGTACTGCGGGAAGCACCATTCGCGAAACTGACATAAGTGGTAATATAAATTTGCAGAACCAGCAAGACCCAATAAGCAGAAAAATCTCACAAAGCACATCAAACCTAAACATGCACAAATATGAAAAAATCACCTATATACACATATCACGCATGGATAACTCAAGCATAATATTTTCTCAGATACAACCCATTTCTAGGTTGTGCCAAGGGATGACCTTCATAATCGATAAGCTCATAAGCCCCATTCTGTAACACACGTTTCACGATGTAGGGCCCATGCCACATGGGTTGGAATTTTCCTACCCCCAGCTTGTCATGAGCTTGGTCCTATAGGATAACGAGGTCACCTTCGATAAAAGAATGAGGGGAAACTGTTTGGTCAAAGTGAGCTTTGACTCACTTCTTTTGTGCTTAGATGACCAAAGTAGCTAAGCGATGAGTTTCATCCAATCTCTCTAAATAGAGGAGACACTCTTCCTCAGGTGAAGTATTAGGCAATAACTCCAGAGCTAATTTGAGTGAAGGAATTTCACACTAAATCTAAAGAGTAGCTTCCAGACCGTACACCAACTCAAATGGGGTGAATCCAATGGCACTCTTAATTGATGTTTGGTAAGCCCATAGAGCTGAAAACAACATGAGATGCCAATTTTATTTATGGATCCCAATTTTTTGTTGAAGCATCGTAACAAGAACTTTGTTTACGGCTTCAACCTGGCCATTCGCTTGAGGGTAATATGGTGTTGATTTGTTGTGACGTAGACCCAACTTAGATGTCAGCTCTACCATCATATAGTCCCAAAAACGTGAACCATGATCAGTAACAATGGCTTGAGGGACACCAAACCAAGAAATAACATGATTGAATATGAATTGCGCTACTGTCTTACTGTCCGCAGCCAGTGTAGGCATTTCTTTGGCCCATTTCATAAAATAATTGATGGCGACGATGATATAGGCATGCCCCCCAGTCGAGTGAGGGTTACATGTCATAAAATCGATGCCCCATTTGGAAAAAGGAGAAATGGTAATGACAGGGTGCAAAGGAATAGGTGGCACACGCATCTAGCATTGATATATCTGGCATGCATGGCATTTTCTTACTGCAACAATGCAGTCTTTAAAAATGGACAGGAAGAAATAGACAGCACGAAGGATCTTATGTGTGGTGGCATAACCGGACATGTGACCACCACAGGTGCCACTGTGATAGTCATTTAAAACTTTCTCAGCTTCCTCAAGGGTCAGACATCGGCAGAGCATGGAATTGACTCCAACACGATAAAGGGTATCTTTGACAATACGATAGGGTTACGATTGATGTCGAATGCAGCGTTAGGAATCTTTCGTCAACTTGGACCTAAAAATAGAAGTTTGGAGATACACGATGATATCACCGTACCATGGATCGAGGGTGCTAATAAATAAAAGAATTTCATGCAGATATGATCCTCGGAATAAGAAGGAGTTGATTCGGCCGGGAGCGAACAAATTAGATCAGCGAAAATGAGTGATTTCTTTGATTTGGCGGTAGTGAATTCCAAATCAAACTCTTGGAGGATAACAATCCACTTCGAGTACTTGCCCCCCAGAAACTGTCAAGACAGACTATAGGTCATGTGGTTACAATCAGAAATCACGGTTACTGTTCGTAAAAGGATATAATGACGAAAACGTTGGACGGCCTAGACCGCAGCCAGCGCTAACTTCTCAACATGTGAGTAACACGTTTCCGCATCAACAAGGTTTCAAGAAAACTAGTAAATAACATGTTCATTACCATCATCATCATCTTGAACCAAAACTGTAGTGATCGTACTGAAGGTGGCAGCTAGATATAGGGTGAAATCATGATGATAATTCAGAGGACGTAATTATTACACAGCATTTTGTCACCGTCCTTGCAATCCCTCGTCCCGTACATTGGAGGACTATTCCCGTGACCTGTGAATAGTAAAATTTCCTGAAAACACCTTGATGGAATCCTTCTACATAAGGGCAAGAATTCTCCTTGAGAACATTTCCTCAGAAAATCCCCAAAAACCCATGTTTTGGCATTGGCGTGAGTAGCCATTTCATCCCTCGCGCCAATGGGGAAAATATACACTAGGGGGTGCGCCGACTGGCACTTTTTCCCTGTGTTTTACCCGCTCCAACCTATTTTGGAATTTTTTTTAACAAATTGGAGGTGGAATTTTCCTTTAACCACCTCGGGAATGAATCATCAAAAATAAGTTGGGTTGTTTGGCTCTGGATCTCCCTATTCAGGAAGTGGTTTTCCACCTCTCATGGAACCTTCCTAAGAGATAGGACCCTCCCCCATGATTATAAGGATCCTAACCTATCCTTCTCCCTCTATAAAAGCCTTCCCTCTCTATTTGCACCTAGCTGAACATTTGCGAAGAAAACTATAGCTGAGCGACTATTGAGAGCAGAGCTAAGGAGAACCCCGTAAGAAGAGAGAGACTTGTCTAAATTCCCGACAAGCTTTGTGAGACACGCTCCGCTGGAAGCCCTGTCGAAGGAAGAACGTGACGTCGGAACTCGGTTGTAATATTTCTTTCATGTTTTAATATATGCTCGACTACGTTACTGGTTCTATCGTTGTATTGCTTATTTGTGTAATGCAATTTTATTTGATATTTTCTGACTGATTGATAGTTACATGTTTGAATTATTATGTTGTATGTTTTCGTCTTTCTCTACATATGTATAGGTGTCTAGACGCGGTGAGAAAAATTATTGTGATCTGTCAAGATAAGGACGGGAAGCAGCACTTCTTCTTCGACAACAGCAACATAGGACATGAGGTAGGCTATCCATCGTAGCTTTTGTCTTTTGTAACTAGGAATCGATATTGTAGCGTGTTTTGTTTGTTGCTAGACCCACTCTAGGGCTAGTGGGATCGCCTCTGTCCACAGAGGGGATTTACCTCTCCAACAGTAATAGAGGAGTGTTGACAAGCAACGTCTTAAGTGTATCAAAATATTGATGAGCAATCTCATCCAAAAAAAAGGGACGTCTTGTTTTAAAATTCATGTGAACCCCTTGGCTACTTTGGCATATTTCGGGATAAAACGTCGTAAGAAATTTTCTTTCCCTTGGAGACTCTGGAGCTGGTGTAATGAGGATGGAGAGGGGAGATTAAAATTATCCTCAACCTTAAGCGGATCGAGGTGAATTATGTCTTTGGATATGATAAACTCTAAAAGTCTATCGGAATCAATGTAGAATATGCATTTATGTAGATTGAGCCGAATGTTGTAGCGTCTACAGCGAAGAAAGATCTGGCGGAGATGGTCTAGATGGTATTTTTTCATAGCTGAATGAGCTAGAAGGTCATCCAGGTATGGTTGAACAATATGATGAATATCGTGAAAGGCATAAGACATCGCACGTTGGAACGTAGCCCCAACATTCTTCAAGCCGAAAGGGAGTTTCTTATACGTGAATATTCCCCAAGGATAGGTAAAAGCAGTCTTGTGTTGATCGGACGAGAGAATATTGATCTGATTATAGCCAGAGAATCTATCCCTAAGGGAAAAAATCTCACTCCCCGCACAATAGTCAATGATCTGATCGATGAAAGGGGTAGGATAGTTATCCTCAGGGTAGGCCTGATTGATATCGCGATAGTCAACATAGACGTGAATTTTTCCCTGCTTCTTATCCATAAGAAAAATGTTAGAAACCCACTCTATCAGAGGGTTAGGATAGATGAAACCCGCTTTAAGAAGTTTTTTAACTTCATCTTTTATGGCGGCGGCTTTCCGAGGATGCACTAGATGAAGACGTTGGTGAATAGGCTTCGCACTGGGGTAGGTGGGAATCTCATGCACCACAATGTTGGGATCGATTCTAGGCATCTCTTCATAAGACCAGGTCAAAACATCATGGAATTCGTGAAAGAGGCTAGTGTACACTTGGACTTCATCGGAAGAACAAGTGACTCCGACATGGATGTTATCGACAACTCCTAGTTTCACGAAAATGTCGATAGGCATCATCTGGGTGATGTTACTCAATATACCTTCAGTGAAGACTTTGTGAGTCAATATAGGTGTTTGAAGTGGCAGAGAAGGAACTTGAGATGCAAAACACTCAAGAAATTTAGACATGGCCTCGAGGCCAGGCATAAACAAGGAACGATGATGCCCATCGCTCCACGGTAGGTCCTCGAGAGACATGATTTCCACAATGGAATCATCGGATGGAAACACTTCTTTCAAAGGATCAGGCAAATCTGAATCGTTGAGCCAGCGGGATTGAGAATAAATGTCGAGAGACATGCTCAAAGGAGAATCTTTAGAAGGGGAAGAATCTGATGTAGCTACAAGATCGCAATAATTGATTTCAATTGGAGTAACCAGCATCAAATCCCCAAATGAATCAACCTATTCAAGTAAAGGGATGATCCATGGGTCATCTGATCGAGACATCATATTAACTTGAACGGTATTTGGTGGTGGAAGGGGAAAGATAACCATAAGGGAAATGTCTTTGAAAAGACCTGCCCCTATGCTGTCGAGGGGAGAAGGAATTTGATCCACGTATGGAACATTGTTCTAAGAAGACGAGGTAAAGAACGAAAACTAATCGATAGTAATGATTTTTCCCTCATGTGGAAACTTTAGAAGACAAAAGAGGGTGGAAAAAACTCATACCATAGCGTGAGTCCAACTGCGACCGAGTAGAAGATTGCAATTGAGTTTAGCCTCAACTACTTCTACTTCGACATTGACCATCTTTCATTGTAACGTGATCGACAGGCTGGTGATAACACCCAAGGGTTTTGATTCCCTTCTATCAAATGCCTCAAGGGCATTAGGCGATAAAGTTAGGGATGGAGAGCCAATAGCCTTTCAGCAAGCAGATGACATGACACAAGTGGATGCACCTTCGTCCACAATGGCTCTATGGATGTTGAGACTATTAATGCTGACTTGTATGACAAGCGCAATCTAGTGCAGAAGTCAGGGGACAAAATTCTCTAAATCGAAAGAGAGAAGGCTAGAATCAGCGGGATCAATTCCGCTGATTGCATATAATAGCGCTTTCCGTTGAGATGGACAACTCTAAAGCACTTCCAACAGAGACATCGTAGATGGTGCCTACACTAAATCCTCAACAATACTATAATGCTGAGCAGCACGGGCGTTAGGATTATAAGAATATTTTCAGAGAACACCTTTAGAAGGTGGCCGTACAATGGGCTCAGCACTGAGCCTTTCAATGTCAAGAGGACCAGAGGCAGGTGGGGGGGGGAGGACCATCAGCGATCTCTTTCCTAGCTGCGTGACGTGATCCATCATAATATTTCGATCGAGTAGCAATGGAAACGGGTGCAAAACCATTCACCATAAACACTTGAGAGCCAAACGGTGCAGATGGTGCAGGTTGATCGACCATCTATGTTTGCTAAGACGTAAAAGTTTATTTGAGGACAACCGAAGTTCCCTTAGTTCCTTTGAGCAATTTACTAACTTTAGCTCGTTTAGGACAATCCTTAGTGTAGTGTTCATCATCACAAATCAGATGGGGATAATTCATCTTACGCTGTGAACCATCATTAGCACGAGGTTTAGATGACTCTAATTTTTGGGAATTGGCTTTGGCCTTGCCTTTGCCCTTCATTTTCCCCTTGGATGTCTTGTCTATAGGATTGGCCTAAACGGCGTTGACCTCCAATATTTTTCCTGAACCTGGGGTAGGCTGAGGAGCAGAATCATTGGAAGAATTTGATTTTTGCTTCCTAGTGTTGGAATACTTACGTGAAGTCTGAGACATAGAACCAATAACGTCGTCAATGGACGGGGTGGCTGACGCTTTAGAAGTCCTAGGTCATGGGGCATCAGTCAAGATATCATACAGAATTCCTGATTAACTGTACACTAAATCAAGGTACTGAGCACGAGTAATGGCCTATTCATCGGTAACACATGCCCCCATGGATATATCTTTTACAATCTGATTGACAAAAGAGGTGGTGAACCAATGGGTAAGAAGCTGATCAAGGATTTCAAATTTGATTAGACAATGACAACGTCTCCATTCATGAATGTGGTATGAGATATGGGTAGCCTGATCCTGTTTCAAGGATGTTAGGAGATGCGCCCCAGCTTCATAACGAACTGGTAACTGGAAATGAGTAAGGAATGCCATAGAAAGAGAGTTGAAAGCTTGAAAGATACCACGAGATAGCTCGATGTACCACTTAGCTTCAGCTGCAGTGACAGTTCACTGGAAAATACGGAGTCGAATAGAGTCATCCACCCAAGAATTCGAAGAACACCATAAATGGTATGTCATGACATGGGCTTGGGGGTCTTCTCCATCCTTGCCCTCAAACTTGGGGCAATCACCAGGAACCTTGGTTGGAACCGGAGGCCAATATGGATTATGAAGAATTAGATCATTCATTAATTTGGACACATCCAGTAACTCCAACATGGCAAGAAAGGGTAATTGAGGGTTAAAAGGCATAGCATGTCCTCGATAAGGACCAGTACCCACATTTCATCCTCGTAGAGTGTAACTCTGCCCCCATTGGTTTTTTCCTGAAGGATTCAGACCATAAGGGGTATAAGCCAAATAATTCGGCTGATACAGTGGTTGAGGACTAGGATACGGAGGTTGAGGAATAGAATACTGATTCTGAGTATATGTAGGTCCTGATTGAGTAGCATAAAGATTTTGTTGTGGAATGTAAGTAGAGCATGGTGGCTGAGGGTAATAAGCAGAACCTTTAGGTGCATTGTAAACTGGTCGGTATTGACCTCGAGGGTGATAAGTGCCTTGGGGTCGAACGGGATGCTGATAAGTAGGGCCCTACTAAGCTGGATAAGTCAGACGCACTAGTTGACCCGACTGTGGTGTAGAGTAGAGCGGTGGCTTAGCAGGGTGAACTATCTCTGTAGGTCGTCCCTACTGAGTAGGTTGACCTAACTGATGAGGGGCACTAGGTTGCCCCTATGGAGCAGGTTAGCCCGATGGCTGCGATGGACCAGGCTGTGCCTGATGACTAGGTTGACCTGGAGCAGGACCATAATATGGTCCAGGCTGCGCAACATTTGGACCAATTGGAAGATATGGCTATTGCGGTTGCATGAAAGGTTTCCCTTGAGATGAATAACTCTACCCCCAAGACTGTATGAAGGCCCTGGTTGATATATTAGTTGCCCAGCACATCCTTGAGGTTACCCAGGTTGGATCACAGGCTGACCTTGTAAAGGTTGGCCTTGCAGATTGTACAAACGTCCTTACAGACCGTAAAACAATCCTTGTTGGACCGAAGGTTGTCCCTGAAAGGGTTGTCCTTATGGGTCATACGCAAACCCTTGTTGCACTGAAGGTTGTCCCTGAAAGGGTTGTCCTTGTGGGTCATAAGAATAACCTTGCTTAACCAAAGGTTGTCCCTAAAAGGGTTGCCCTTGTTGGTTAGAAGGTTGGACAGGAAAGGTAGGTCTAAAACCAAAAAGGAACTGATAAGCTTCCGAAGCAGGCAAATAGATAGGGTTGTTGTACTCATCATAATTAAACAGAAGTGTATAAATGGGGTTACCAACTACATCATAATGAGAAATATAAGGCTCACCAGAATCCTAAGGGGAATGGTAAGTCTGGGAGCTCTGCTGCTGAGTAGCCAGCTGATGCTCCTCAAAGGACAGACTGTTGGGGGTTGCCATGGAAATTGAAGTCTTTATTGAAGGCGAAGCCCCTGATGGCTGAGTGGTGACAACTGGTGCCAACGCAGCCACACAGATAGTAGTTCTAGTTAGGGAAGATGTAACAAAAGGTGTCGACGAGACAGGTGTCGTTGGAGACATCCCTAATGATGGAAGGACCAGACCCCTTGATGGAGTTAATGCTACCATGGAGGAAATATCGGCCATAATCTGACCCAAAGATCTATATCTGGTTGGAAGTGACACTGATGGTGAAGATTGAGCGAAATCTTGAGGGATGCTTTCTAGAAAAAGTTGGTATTCTTCATCAGAATCAGGAATCCCCTCACTGCCAATAGGACCAGACGAGTCCATGTTTGAATCCACTGTGAGATCTTGCAAAATACTACGGGGACTAGGAGGTATGATAACAGCTAAAAATGGTGATCCCGATGTAAGAGGGGGGAAATTATCCCTGACCCCAGATCCAAACCAAGCATTTGAAAGAGGCCAATTGAACTCAGAGGGGGGAAATGTTCCCCGACCCCAAACCCAAACCAAGCGTTTG
Organism: Pinus albicaulis; assembly: GCA_034641835.2. Lineage (NCBI taxonomy): Eukaryota > Viridiplantae > Streptophyta > Pinopsida > Pinales > Pinaceae > Pinus > Pinus albicaulis. Next base: position 520,691,568 of record CM076575.1, on the reverse strand, counting down.
AAAGAGGCCAATTGAACTCAACTGGTTCTCCAAAGGGGTACTTTGACGGGAGAATGGGTTGCTAAATCTCGGCAGACCTAGAGGATTGAGAAGCTTCAGATGAATCGTCTGAGAAAGGACTACCACTAGACGAAACCGATGGATCCACCACTGTGACTGTAGCACACTAGAAAACAGATAAAAAATGAATACTCTTGGATAAAAACCAAGGAAAACAAAGACAAACCAAGCAATCAAACTTTAATGGGCGTGTAATCGTAGGTAGGTTCTTTTACCACATTGAGACCAAAATTTTGTTGTTTCATGTTTTAAGAGTCAAGAAACAGGCAAAAGATGACTCTAGTCACTTTCAGTTTTAAGCGAGCGTGAAAGGACAAGTGCTCGATGATCTTTTCAAATTTATGGAGTCAGTAAAGATCGAAAATGAATACTCAAGTAGTCTAGTCAGAAGGGTGCACTAGGTTTCCGTGAACTGCCATATACACCTTAGTGATCAAATGAAAGAAGAATGACCAAGGACTTGACTTATGTGTGGGTAGTCTCTCCGAATGTTGTGTTCGTTGTATCACAATTACAAGGCGACAGACTTGGCTTCCTACAGATAAAAGGATTGCAACCTAGAGGGGTCCACCTTTATATACTCGACGGTACGGGGAGCACAATTTCGTACTAGTGCTGTCTGAAGCCAGATGGCGAACGACAGCTGCTAGGTTTAAAGACGCCAGAACACGTCTCTAACTTAGACCACTAAATGTTTCGTTAGGTTTCAATGTTGCCTTAGGTTAATTGAGTAAATTTTAAGTTGATCCTGTATTTACATTTCAATTCCAAGGTCCTACCGAATGTTGGATCTCAAGAATCCCTAAATGCAAGCTACATGCCAAAAAATACCATTTAGTTCGATGAAAATATATCTACGAGAAAGTTAGGAATTTTCAAGCGATAGTAAATAATGAGAACACACGGAAACATCCACTACAGTATCCGATGCAAGCTAATGAAAATGAGCAATCTTTCCTAGAATTGTCCAATTCTAGATGTGCGAAAGACTTTCAATTTCATAATGCAAACAAGAATGCAAACAATTTTTTTATTTTTTTTCAATGTAATAGAGCAAACAGTGCACTAAATGACATGAAAAACAAACCAACACACTAGTTCGAGAATGTTAATGCGAGATTCGAAGCAAAATAACTTCAATCAACTCAAAACAAACAAAGCCAAACTCAAACCAATGTTGCAATCTCTCAAATCGAAGAAGGATTTCAAAACAGACCCATACAAGCAGTGTGATCAATGCTTGGAGTGATAAGAAGCAAAACTGAACGAAAGAGGAAAGAATCATTCAGCCAATGCAATCACTCAAATGGATCAAGGGAGCGAAATGCAATCAAACAAGGAATGAAGTTGACTGCGAAACAAAAGGGCTCCAACTCCTACAGGAGGCTCAGCATACTAAAGCACTTAAAAACCCTAAGGCTATGATGTTGATATGAAATGAACAAACAGCTGAAGGAATGAAGCCATTCACAATCAAAAACCATCTCAAGGCAACCAATGCATACCTAAAATAACCTAGAAGCACAAACACTGACCAAAAAACTCCAAAACAGACCAAACCCTAACACCTACAGGGATTGGCGCGACTATTTACCTGTAATCAGCGCCAAACAGGGGATGGCACGGGTGCAAAACTAGCAACAAGCGCCAGCTGGTGCGACTGTTTGACCAGAAAACGCGCCAAGCCAGTTACCTCAGGTAAAAGGGAAATTTTGAAAAACAAAGGTCAGATCTGATCTTTTGGGGCTGAACAAGGCTCTTGGACTTAGTAGAATAATCGGAAAAGGCAAAAAAAGCAAGCAAAGACCAAAATAGGACCTAATGGGTGAAAAAAAAACTCACACTCTTCCCCAGCGGAGTCATCAATTTGTTGGTGAGGTAAATCCCCTCTGCGGACAGAGGCGATCCCACTAGCCCTAGAGTGGGTCTAGCCACAAACAAGACACGTTATAATATTGATTCCTAGTTAACGAATGGAGGAAGATTCAATAGATGACTTACTGGAAATCATATGTTGTTGTTGTCGTCGAAAAGAGTGGCTCGCTCCTCGCTCTTGGTTTGACAGATCACGATCCGCTCACTTTCACGCTCGGACACCTGCACACATAAGAAACAATGACAATATACAACATACTAATTCACATTCGTAACTATCAATCAGTCGAAGAGGACTAAATCAATTTCATTACAAAAAAAACATAGCACAACGATGGAACCAACACCATAGTCAAGTATATTAATAAATGGAAGGAAGAGTACAACCAAGCTTCGACTTTGCGATCTCCTCCAGCAGGGTTCAAGCGGAGCACGTCTCACAAAGGATCGTCGGGAATCCAGACGGGACTCTCTCTATGGAATTCTCCTTGGTTCTACCTTCTCGATAGCAATTACTCAACTATAGTATTCTTCTTCCAAGTTCAGCTCCTTGGCTATATGTTCAGCTAGCTTTCATAAAGGGAGAAGGTCTGTTTATATAGAGGGAGAGGGAGAAGTTAGGATCCCTATAATCATGGAAGGGAGTCCTATCTTCAAGGAGTGTTCCATGGGGGGTAAAAACCACTACCTAAAGAGAGAGATCCGTGGCTTATCAACTTAACCACTTCTAGTGACTCATCACTGAGGTGGTTAGAAGGAAACTTCCATCTCTATTTGTTAAAAAAACATTCCTAAAATAGTTGGCGCGGGTACTACACTGAGACAGAGTGCCAGGTGGCGTGGGCTCTAGTGCAAATCTCCCACATCGGCGCGAGGGATGAAATGGCTACCCCTGCCAAGGCCAAAACATAGGTTTTGTGTGCTTTTTTGAGTAAATGTCCAACAGGAGAAATGATGTCCTTATGTAGAAGGATGCAAAGAAGGTGTTTGCAGACTATGACACTGTTCACAAGTCACACGAATGATCCTCCAATATGCGGGACGAGGAATTGTAGGGACGGTAACAAAATGCTATGTAATAGCTCAGAAATGATATGATACCATGTTGAATTTCCATGACCTTGGGTCTATGATAGAGTATTAAAATATTTGACACTCCAAACCAAGAATCTCAACAAATCTACTTTGCACAGCAGAATATAAACAACAGTAAATCACATATGCACAGAATATAAACAACTTTTCAATTTTTCAACCCAACTTCGTTATATTAACAACATATAATACAATAGTCCAAGGATCCCATACCAGGGATAATGGCCCTCATACATCCACTAGTACAAGATACAAACAAGATACTCTAACCATCTGGCTACAGTGAAATATCTCAGCCCTCTCAGTCATACCCTGTACCTTCCCGGTCCTTTAGCTCCCGATCTACAGCTCCTACCTCTATCAATGCTCTAAGTCCATCTGGCCATTGAATCTTGGCTATCCAATCTGCTCTCTAGTTTTGCTTCGTTCCATCAAGGTGAAAACACTTCGAGACTCCTGTCAAGTTGTTCACAACTCCACTTGCAAACAACTCTTAATATTCCAACTACTACTCCTCAACTACTTAGGGACTTCAAACCACTATGGTCTTCCTATGCTGCAACGATGAAGACCAATATAAGGCACGAAGGGCTGCCACCTATCACTGCAATATGTCCATCTCCCATAATGAACACAGGCTAGGAGGACTACCCATCATCTGTTGTAGAAGTCCTTCTCCACACACAAGTCTCAGGCTCCACAATCCTGCTCCTGGTTGGCAAAACCCTTGAGCTCCACAACTGCCAAGATTGTAGTCACCTTTGTCCATTAATGTGTTGCACTTCGGCTCCAACATGGACACTATCACGTTACCTCAAGCTGACCATAACTGCCCAATCTCGTCCACACTTGTTCCTTTCTCATGCTACCCTCCAACAATCCACGAGAGACCAAGTCCACGCTGTAGAATTTCTACCTAGTTAGGGCATCCCCACATCTGGGAGACCCTTACACATGGCTACCCACAAACTTCATCAAACCACCCTTTTCCTTGTAATAGAGGAGCTATTGCGCAAATATAGGCACCTAAATGTGTCCTCGCCTAGGACACCATCAAACCATCATAGAAGGGTCCATCTGCAACATATCTTGTTGTCGTCCTCTTGCCTTCTGATCTAATTTGCATGATGTCACCTTCGCTACTTGGTAGGCCTCCCAAAAATCCATGTGGGCTCCTCCAAACAACTCCTAAGACCTCCTCAAGCTTCCCATCAAAATTATCCACATAATAGTCATCACTTTGACCCAATACTTGACAAAATATCACTCCAAGTTTGTTGCCCAATCACTGTGGCAACTATCACTGGTTTAGGGCATCTAACCATGAGATCTGCCCCCTCCTCATTGACTTCCACACGCTGCCCTATCACGATTTAAAAATAATCCAACATCTACAAGAATGCACTGAAATACATACCTTAAGCTCACTGTTTTGAGGTCTCCTTCACTGCTACAATCTAGGCATGGTTAGGGCATCACATAGTCCCTTCTTCTAGCCTTCAATTCTGCCCAGAATTGCTCTAGATGAAAGTGGCTTCCCTTTGGAAGTACCCTCCTCCTCAACGCTACTGTCCTCAGCATGAACCAACCCTAACACTGCCCTATGCATCTCTGTTTAGGTTGGTTTAGGCCTGCGCCCTTCCCACAACATCCATCTAGCGATGCAGTTATCTCTTCCAAGCGTCTAAACACCCTAACATATCCCAAAAAATACAGAAATAATCTCCTCTACCTCGACCCTCTAACACAACAAATCAGCCTTCATAACAGTCACCAAGAGTGCCCTGAACTACCCTCTTCTCCACGTTGTCGGCCCTCTTATGCCTGTGGCCCAAAAATTAAGTTTTATTCTCCTCCACGAGCTATCTTCTTGTGATGTGTTGCACGTAATTGATGCCTAAAACACAAGTGCTCACCCTCCTTTTATAGAAATAATGAGGGGCTTCAATGAATTATGAAGAGACACACCTATTGGAGTTATTTACATCAAGCCAACATGACTTGACAACCAATAATTAACTTGTCAACTTCAAAAATTAATTTCTCTCTAACAACAACTCAGAATCGGATGATTCTCATTGCGTTGGAATCGTCTCGCTAATCACTATCATCCTCATCCATCACATGTCGAAAAATCAATCACGGTTTTGGCCCAAATCACGATGGGTGTAAAACCCCCAAGCTTGGATCTCAAGCCCACAAGCCCATTTGTGGTGCTTTAACCTCCAATCCTTGAACACTAGGGCTTGGAGTACCTCCCAAGCTACACAAAAATCAACACTCATAACACGTAAAGTTGTTCCCTATGTTCAAGTTGTTCTCCACCATGTTCATTCTGCAATCACAATCTTCCCAAATAACCAAAGTGATCAAGCAACAAAGGTTGGGCCTTTCTCAAAAATTTTAGCAAAATATGGTGAGGGTTTTAAGGTGATTGATTTATAGCCACCATAGCTCCTAGCAATATTTGTCCAAATTTCTATATGCTCAAGAGCTAGGATGCCCCTCCAATAAATTTATCACACTCCTCCATAAGTGGATCTCATAGATAAGTGGGCAAGCAATGGTCAAATAGTTGTTATGAAAACTCCTCAAAGGGTGACCTAAACATGTGTGCCAATAAGATGTGGGGCATTCTTCAAATCATGCCAACCAATCCCATATGTAGTGAATCTACATAGATATAACTGTAAAGCAGGCAACTTGTAGTCTATATCATGGCATACCATAATATGCTTATAATCCTTCAATATGAACAAGGGTGTTTACGTCATGAATATCAAACCATGCTAGAGCATACAATCACCCCAAGAACAATTTCAATTCAAGTAATAGCAGAGGGAGAATGCTAGAGTGTTGTACACCATCATGAAGCTATTGAAATGATTATGTGAAAACGATGTTGGCTTAGGCCAAAAATGCAAGGGGATTTCATCGAGTGAGTCATACAACAACATGTATCATTAACAATCTAATGATCATAGGGGATTCACAAGTAAGTCGGCTAGTATGAAAGGAAAACAATCATCATCAAGGCAACCCAAACATAAACATCATCAAGCCATCTATGCTTACTTCATCAATAACCTCATCAAATGCAATCACGACTCTAGGTACATCTAAAGGTCAAACTGTAAACCTCCCTTTGTGATGGAAATGACAAGAGTAGTGAAAATATTCACAAGTGTAGGCCTCTTGTAACATAAGAGGTAACAAGACTCCTATAACATGAGAGGTAACAAGCCAAACAACCAAAATTCTCCAAGTGCAGCTTGCTTGGGTGCGGTCTTCTACTGGATTAATTCTCATTCCATATGATGGGTAACAGGGTCCACCAATCATGCATTTATTTATTGGTTGGGGATGCCCACCATCCTGGGAGGATATGTTGTCATTTCCCTACCAAATATGTGAGATGTGCACCCACACATGGGGACACCTACCCTGATAATTACTCATACATACATCAAAAATGACATGTGACAATTTCTATAAGAGTCTAAGACTCAAGTATTCATACATAACTATGTTAAATAACTATGTTAGATTAAATGCTTTTATGATTTTATGTGTTCTATTTCTGTCACTGATAAATGATATAGTCCATTCTCATGTATGCATGAATTTTTTTTTATTATCCCTGTCTCTTTTATCTTAGATGGGACCTAGTTGCATTAAGGATGTGTCCCACCCCTAAGGGATGCATCCACTGATGGATCAATCAGTGGATCTATGCTCACCGTCAGCCCCCCCTGAATGGATCCGGCCACCATCATATGCAAAATGAAAGTGGGTTGGCTTAGAATTTAGTGTTTCCCTGTCCATGAGGTACAAGGAAACTATTGGGGACATCTATTTTTCTTTTGGGATGTTACCCACATCCCAGAAAATTGGTGATGTAAAATATACGAATGAGTGAATTTCCCTCAACTTTCTTAGAATGATTTACTTCCACACATTCAAAATAGGTTCTGATTATCTTAAAATCTGCAGCAGTGAAAAAGTGAAAAAAAATGTTTCATTTCACCTTGGAATTAAAAACAGCATGGGATACAAAGAAAGGAAAGCAAGCATTGGTGTTACTATTAGAGCTGTCACTAAATAAAAAATATTGGCAACAAAATATGGAGTTCAATACTGTATTCTTCTACTAGTCACCATGCTTAATAATGAAGACCCATTATCTAGAGTCACCTTGCTTAATAGTAAAGACCCAATGCCATGGAGGATTGTTGGGAATCTCACAATATTTTTTAGATGACAATCAAAATATTGTCCAAATTGCAGAAGCTAATCATTTGAATTCACTTTCGTAATATTTTTTTTAAGGCAATATATGTTCTTTATGAATAAATTCTTGAAAACCTTCAACAAAGTCTCAGGTTATTGTAACATTTCGTTATCTCCTACGTGTATAGGAGTTGTTACTTAAGCACACTTACTATTGGTGAGATATTTGTTAAGAAAGTTTGCTTGCCACATTATCATTTATATTGAAATGTTGGAAGCTGTTGTATTTTAGTTTATCATAATGGAGTTGCCTAAATTCCTTAAGCTTATTCAACAAATATTTTAGAACTCTACATGCTATTGGAAAATGAATTCATTTTCTTAGAAGTTGATTCCTTTGTCCTTCTCATTTGTGTGAATATAATTTTTTTAGTTTCTTATGATTAATCATTAACCTATAAATTAACAAATCTGTATATGCCCATTACTTCAACAGTTTTGACAGTAGTAGATGGTATTGGTTGCATATTGTTTAGTTGTCATTTATCATTCATCGCATTTGATTGTACGTATTTTGTAGGTTGTTGGCCATGTTTTTCTTGTAATACCGTTTTTGGAAATTTTTTCCAGCTGGTGCACTTTCTGGAGGTTTCTCTGACACAAGAACCAGCTTAGAGGCACCAAAATTTTCATTTTTTTGGGTAGTAGTTCTAGTATATTTTGAGGGAACTGAACCAGACAAACATACTTGTTGGCTATTAGGACGAGGCCATCACCAAAGCCTCAAAAAATGCAATCATGGCTCTAGGGCCATCTAAAGTTCAACCTGTAAACCTCCATTTGTGATGGAAATGACAATAGTAGTGAAAATATTCACAAGTGTAGGCCTCATATAACATGAGAGGTAACACACCAGAAAGCCAAAATTCTCCAAGTGCAACCTGCTTGAGTGTGGTCTTCAACTGGATTAATTCTCATGCCATATGATGGGTAATAGGGTCCACCAATCATGCATTTATTTATTGGTTGGGGATACCCAACAGCCTGGGAGGATATGTTGTCATTCCCCTACCAAATATGTGAGATGTGCACCCACACATGGGGACACCTACCCTAAAAATTACTCATATACGCATTAGAAATGACATGTGACAATTTCTATAAGAGTCGAAGATTCAAGTATTCATACATAACTGTGTTAGATGAAATACTTTTATGATTTTATGTGTTCTATTTATGTCACTGATAAATGTTATAGTCCATTCTCATATATTCATGAGAGTTTTTTTTATCCTTTTCCCTTTTATCTTGGATGGGGCCTAGTTGCATTAAGTATGTGTCCCACCCTAAGGGATGCATACACTGATGGATCAATCAGTGGATCTAAGCTCATTGTCAGCCCACCCTAAATGGATCTGGCCATCATCATATGCAAAATGAAAGTGGGTTGGATTAGAATTTAGTGTTTCCCTATCCATGAGGTACAAGGCAACTATTGGGGGCATCTCTTTTTCCGTTGGGATGTTACCTACATCCCAAAAAATTGGTGATGTAAATGCTCCTGAAGATGGGAATATTTCCCTCAACTGTCTTAGGAATGTCTAGTTGCCACCTATCAAAACTAGTTCCTCTTAAGTGTGATTGATTAAAAGTGAAAAAAAAAATAGCATTCCCTTGGGTGCGCTAGCATGGGATACAATGGAATGAAAGCAAGAAGTGGTGTTACTATTAGAGCTGTCAGTAAATAAAAAATATTGGCAGCAAATTTAGAGTTCAAGACTGAATTCTTCCACTAGTCACCATGCTTAATAATGAAGAACCATTATCTAGAGTCACCTTTCCTAATAGTAAAGACCCCTACTTTATTATATGACAATCAAAATATTGTCCAAATTGCAGAAGCTAATCATTTCAAGTCACTTTCCTAATATTTTTCTGAAGGAAATATATGTTCTTTCTGAAGCAATTCTTAAAACCTTCAACAAAGTCTCAGGTTATTGGAACATTTTGTGATCTCCTAGGTATATAGGAGTTGTTACTTAAGCACACTTACTACTTTGGTGAGCTATTTGTTAAGCAAGTTTGCTTGCCACATTATCATTTATATTGAAATGATGGAAGTCGTTGTATTTTAGTTTATCCCAATGGAGTTTCCTAAAGTCCTTAAGCTTATCCAACAAATATTTTAGCACTCTACATGCTATTGGAAAGTGAAGTCATTTGCTTAACAGTTGATTCCTTTGTCCTTCTCATTTGTGTGAATACAATTTTTTTGGTTTCTTATGATTAATCGTTAACCTATAAATCTAACAAATATGTATAAGCCCATTACTTATATAGTTCCGAAAGTAGTAGATAGTATTGGTTGCATATTGTTTAGTTGTATTTTATCATTTGTCTCATTTTATTGTATGTATTTGGTAGATTGTTGGCCATGTTTTTCTTTTAATAATATGTTTTTGGACATTTTGTCTGTTGGTGCACTTTTTGGAGGTTTCTCTGACACAGGAACCAACTTAGAGGCACTAGAAGTTGCAACATTTTGGGTAGCAGTTCCGGTAGATTGTGAGGGAATTGAACCATATAAACATGCTTTTTGGCTATTGGGATGAGGCCCTGCAGATTAATGTGGGGGTTTTTCCTTGAGATATCATTTTCTTCATTTGATTGTACATATTTTTTAGGTTTTTGGCCATGATTTTCTTGTAATAATACGTTTTTGGACATTTTTTCTACTGGTGCACTTTCTGGAGGTTTCTTTAACACAAGAACCAACTTAGAGGCACCAAAAGTTGCATCATTTTGGGTAGAAGTTCTGGTAGATTGTGAAGGAATTGAACCAAACAAACTGGCTTGTTAGCTATTAGGACGAGGCCCTACAGACTGATGCAGGTGTTTTCCCCTGAGATATTATGAATGCGTTGGTTGCATATTGATTAGTTGTGTTGTACCATATGATGGAATTATGAATGCTATTGGTCTATGTTTCATGTGGAATTATTAATATTATTGTTCATAATTTATCATGTATGTTTATAAGTTACTTGCACTTGAATTTCCGTCACTTTTTGAATTTGACATTTTCATTGTTTTAGACTTTTACATATTTAATTTGTAATAATAATTATATATCTTTAATTTTTTTTCCTGCCCCCATTCCGCTGTCTATTGTTTAATTCAAGGCCACCTTCTAGCCATCACCAAAACCCCTTCCCTTGTCCACCTGCCCCTGAAACTTGGTGTAACACTAGTCAAGACAATTCTTCTCAACAAGCTCTACTTTATGTTTTTTTTTGTGATTGGACTTACAGGCAACAGATTGTGCTTGAAGCTGTGAACATACAAGACTTTTGTATCTTTTTGAAAACACCATTTGGTATAAGTATAGACACATTACCATGTCCCTATAATATATGTTGGTTACTTTGACCTCAACATTTGTTCCTCCTTGCATTCAATTTTTCATTTCAGAAAACTAATCCCTACCGTGTTAAAGAATCTTTTGTACATGTATATCATGTACTTCTATTTATTGTCAATTTAAATTTTCATTAGTAGTGTATTTTGGCTTCTTTTACGAAAATCCATGAGATTCTCAACCAAAACATATAACTTAACTGTAAAATCTTAGAGTTTAGTTCTAACACATTTTTGAACGGAAATCCAATTCCTATTTCCAAATATCCCCTCAAAGATGAATTCTACAACCATACTTGGGCATTTACTAACACTAGTTATGCTGATCATATGGAGAGAGGCATGGAAATATCTCTAAGCTCATGAAGACATGTCCCCATTCGACTCTGTGGGATCAGATTTTGTGTTGTAGGTGAAATATGGCACAAGCCATCCATTCAATTTTGCTTGTTCAACATAACTTGCAAACCTTTCCCTATCTTTGGGAATATCCAAGGCCAAGTCATGAAGTTACCCTTGTGAAGCCTTTAATCATCATCTGTTTTATTGCAATAAAACCTTCACTTGAACATTCCTGCAGTAAATTCAACAACCTATCTTTTTTTTTTCTCCACTGCCATAACCAAAGCTTTTTTCACAACCTCGTGGTGGGAGAAAGTTTTTTTTCTTCCTTTTGTTAGTATTTCTTTTATGTTGTTTAATATGTGGCCCCTAGTAAGGATGGTGTGCTTCAACATTCACAGCAAATCGGATTTTTCCTTTGGGTTCCTGTGTGTGACAAAGATTATTGCAGGACCGTACTGCAGCACCAGTTAAGCTTCTATAAGGCACTTTTGTCTTGTAGAGTAAGATAGAGGCATGCATATGAGATCTGTATAGGCTGAGTTATGTTCAAATTTTCCTATACTTAGAATTTCTTTTCTGTTTTGTTGTTTTGTTTTCCAGTATTAGAATAAGAGCTACTCCGGAAATAGCTAGGGTGTAGTCTCCAAGGTTGGGGGTTCCCTATCCTAGGAGTCACTTCATGCAGTAAGGGTGCACTTTTCTAGCTAGTTTAGGGTTTGTATATTTTTAGCCTAGGCGTACTACTAGTGTTTTCTATTTTTGTGACCTATCTTTTCTTCTTCTATAAAATAAGGGTAGTTGTGTCGGTGTGGTAATTCATTCCAGTTTTGAGCTATTGTTTGTTTTCTTTCATCATGTTCACCCTTGCTCCTTTCAAGAAGGTGACCTCGTTCTGGTTTATGATAAGGTCCATGATACCCTTGGTCGTTGGAATTTTTATTCCTTATGGCAAGACCCCTACGTTATTAAACATTGTTTAGGAAAGGATGCATTTCTTCTTGTTGGTCCTGATGGTGATATTCTCAAGAACCCACGCAATGGGATTGAATTTCAATTTAATAAGTTCTATTCTCAGTGTTGTATCTTTTCTATTTCTATGGTACTATTGCTATTGTTCAGCTGGAAAAAGTAGGCTGTTGTTAGAATATGTGAATAGAAAACCCACCATATACCATCTGCTAAGGAAGGTTCATATGTTTTGGTCCCTTATTTTCCAATTGTTCGAATAAATATGCAAAATTGAGGGTTAGACTATTCATATTTCCAGCAATATGTGTTTATATATTAGCACACTCAGATCCGTTGTTTTGATTAGTGTAATGTCCCAAGGGGATTTTACCCTTAAGGTTATAAATTCAAAAAAATAATTCTACCAATTTTGCAGTCAGAGATGATGTATACATACAGTAATGCAGTCCAATAATAAATTTCACCATGTATCAATTATTCACAACAACCTCCACTTTAATAACAATACCTAGGGTTACTGCACCAGTAGGCTTGGTGTATACATAGTAACAATCCTTAGAATACACGGATAATGTAAAAAAACCAATTTGTCCCAATATTATATTTTAAAACATGGCTTGCAAACTAAAAACTATTCAAACAAGACTTGTTCCAATGGTTCCCTACTAGGTTGGCTTGTTGCAAAAAATACCACAATTCCATTCCTTGATGTGGTTATCAATTGAACCCTCGTTGAACCCTGGTTTCCTCTTGTTGTCTCTAGAATGGTCCTGTTACCCAATCGAGCATCAAAGGGTGGGCTTCAGAGGGAGACTCTTCAACAATTGTAATATCCTCATGTGTTATTCTCCTAAGAAACCTTACTCCTAGATCAAGGCTTCAGATTTATCATTTGTCACTTTGTTGACACCCTAAAGAAAATGTCAGTTTCTACTTCTACTTTGGATTCAAATATGACTCTTTCACCTGATTCTCATTGATTTTCTCTCGACGCACCATCAAAAAATAGAATGTGATGGTGTTGAAGTTTGATCCATTCTTCAATTTTCACAAAAAACTAATCCTCAATTTCCAAATAGATTCATAGGATGGGTGAGTGCACCTAGAGGGGATATCCTGGAATGTTGAAATAGAGGTCAATTCTAGTTTTGCTTTTGTATAGAGTAGTGTGTCCACTGAATATCCCCTATACCTTTGGCCATAATTACCTTATGTGGCAGTGTCTTTAGTGAAGATGAAATTATGTCACTATGCATATTTTGTTGTTTGTCTACGAAGGTCACCATGTTTCTTGTAAGCCAAATTAGTTGTGATGTTAAAAGGATGAGCTTTCCTTTGGCTACTCTAAAAGTTGCACATATGCATGGACCAATTACATCACTTTTAAAAATATTTTTGGTGGTATGGAGTTAATTATGGGTCATTAACAAACAAATTTTTAAAAACTTAGGCATTTCTTTACCACTCCAAATGTTATTCTAGATTTGTGCCTTAGGTGGGGTCCTTTGTTGGGTGAGTTGAAAGATATATCCTTTTTTTTGGTAGAGTAGTTATAACCATCGTTGCACGGAGTGGGAGTGTTTTTGAGAGATTTTTTAAAGGACCTTGTAGAGAAAAGGTATGTGATGAAAGTAATTTCAGCATGCTCCTACTTATTCCTTCTGAAAATAATGAGCAGTCAAATGTATGTAAAATTCTTGAGTTTGATGAGGAAGAGTATTCTTCCAATGAATCAGGTAATAACTTACATTGTAGACATGAGACACATTAGGACAATGATGATACATTGGGTTCTTGGCCTGATGTAATAATGTAGGGGTAACAACACCATTAACTCATTTCTGATTATGAAGAAAAGTCATGTGAAGATGAGAAGCAGTTCCAAGATTTTATCAGAGACATTATAAACTTTGTTCATGTAGAAGAGGTGGTGAATGATGTTGGTTTTGAATGTAACAACATTATTCATTATCTGTGTTTCTTACTTGTGACTACAGATCAAGTAGGCAAAGAGGAAAAATGTGTACCTCTTAGTTGGATTAAATGTGGAAACATGTTCAAGTTTTTGAAACCAGAACACCTTATAAATGCATAGAAACATCCTTTCTTTCATAATCTCTTGCATTAGTTTCAGTTGATGCTGCTAATTCTTTTGATGCAGTCTTACTAGTAGATCAAGGCTTCTAATTTATTATTTGTCACTTTTTTGACACCCTAAAGAAAATATTAGTTTCTACTTCTACTTTGGATTCAAATATGACTCTTTCACCTACTTCTTATGGATTTTATCTTGATGTGCCATCGAAAAATAGAATGTGATGCTATTGAAGTTTGATCCATTCTTCAAATTGCACAGAACCAATCCTCAATTTCCAACTAGATTCATAGGATGGGTGAGTGCACCTAGAGGGGCTAGGCTGGCATGCTGAAATAGAGGTCAATTCTACTCTTTCTTTTGCACAGAGTAGTGCATCCACTGAATATACCCTATACCTTTGGCCATAATTTCCTTATGTGGCAGTGTCTTTACTGAAGGTGAAATTCTGTCACTATGCATGTTTGGTTGTTTGTATTATAAGATCATGTTTCTTGCAAGACAAATTAGTTGTGATGTTAAAAGGATGAGTTTTCCCTTCGCTACTCTGTAAGTCTCAAATACGCAGGTACCAATTACACCTATTTTAAATATATTGTTGGTGGTAAGGAGTTAATTATGGGTCATTAACCAACAATATTTTAAAAAATTAAGCATTTCTTTACCGCTCCAAATGTTATTCCAGATTTGTGCCTTAGGTGGGGTCATTTGTTGGGTGAGTTAACAGATATATCCTTTTTTTGATAGAGTAGTTATGACCATGGTTGCACAAAGTGGGAGTGTTTTTGAGAGATTGTTTAAAGGACCTTGCAGAGAAAAGGTATGTGATGAAAGCAATTTCAACATACTCCTAATTCTTCCTTCTGAAAATAATGAGCGGTCAAATGTATGTGAAATTCCTAAGTTTGATGAGGAAGAGTGTCCTTCCAATGAATCAGGTAATAGCTGCCATTGCAGACATGAGACACATTAGGACATTGATGATAATTTGGGTTCTTGGCTTGATGTAATAATACAGGAGTGTCAAATTAGTAGCACCATTAACTCAGTTCCGATTATGAAGAAAAGTCATGTGAATATGAGAAGCAGTTCCAAGATTTTACCAGAGACATTATAAACTTTGTTCATGCAGAAGAGGTGGTGAATGATGTTGGTTTTGAATGTAACACCATTATTCATTATTTTTGTTGCTTACTTATGACTGCAGAGCAAGTAGGTGAAGAGGCAAAATGTGTAGCTCTGAGTTGGATGAAATGTGGAAAGATGTTCAAGTTTTGGAAACCATAACACCTTATAAATGCATAGAAACATCCTTTCTTTCATAATCTCTTGCATTAGTTCCAGTTGATGCTACTAATTATTTAGATGCAACCTTACTTGTAGATCAAGGCTTCAGATTTATTATTTGTCACTCTGTTGACACCCTAATGCAGTCAGTTTCTACTTCTACTTTGGATTCAAAGATGACCCTTTCACCTGATTCTCATGGATTTTATCTTGATGCACCATAAAAAAATAGAATGTGATGATACTTAAGTTTGATCCATTCTTCAATTTTCATAGAACCAATCCTCAATTTCTAACTAGATTCATAGTATGGGTGAGTGCACCTAGAGGGGCTAGGCTGGTATGCTGAAATAGAGGCCAATTATACTCTTTCTTTTGCACAGAGTAGTGCATCCAATGAATACGCCCTATACCTTTGGCCATAATTGCCTTATGTGGCAGTGCCTTTAATGAAGGTGAAATTTTGTCACTATGCATATTTGGTTGTTTGTCGTCGAAGATCACCATATTTCTTGCAAGCCAAATTAGTTGTGATGTTAATAGGATGATTTTTCCTTTGGCTACTCTGCAAGTTGAAAATATGTAGGTACCAATTAAACCTCTTTTATAGATATTGGTAGTGGTACGGAGTTAATTATGGGTCATTTACCAATAGTGTTTTAAAAACATAAGCAGTTCTTTATCGCTCCAAATGTTATTCCAGATCTGTGCCTTAGTTGGGGTCCTTTGTTGGGTGAGTTAACAAATATATCCTTTTTTTGATAGAGTAGTTATGAGCATGGTTGCGCGGAGTGAGAGTGATTTTGAGAGATTGTTTAAAGGACCTTGTAGAGAAAAGGTATGTGATGAAAGAAATTTAAACATGCTCCTACTTATTCCTTCTGAAAATAATGAGCAGTCAAATGTATGTAAAATTCCTGAGTTTGATGAGGAAGAGTGTTATTCCAATGAATCAGGTAATAGATGCCATTGCAGACATGAGAAACATTAGGAAATTGATGATACATTAGGTTCTTGGCCTGATGTAATAATACAATAATGTCAAATTAGCAGCACCATTAACTCAGTTCCAATTATGAAGAAAAGTCAAATTAGATGCTCGTTTTAGTAGGTGTTGTTACAGAGCTTGCATAAAAAATTGGATGACATATTCTTTTTCTTTGGAGATGCACAAGCCTTGGTTGAGGAAGGTGGATCACATCACGAGGATTCCATAGAGCTATCACATCCACAATTTGATGCTAGGAATTTTCTGTAGGCCCACTTGAATAACTTGCCCTTGTGAGCTGGAGGCTGCATTTTTTTCTTGCATGGGTGCTAGAACTCCAAAGTTTTGATATTTTTAGGCTCTAGGAGGCTGGCACATGTGATATAAGGATCTATGCATGAAATTCAATGTAAAACATCTTGCATGCAACGTAAATGTACTTTACCACCTTTTGCTCATGCATTACTATGACCATGTTCCCCTTAGCGTGCTGAATTTTTCTTAAAAAATCTTTCTTTGATCAAGATTTCAATATGGCATGTCAAGCATGCATGATGTTGAATAAAATGATCCCTTGTTATTTTCTCATTGGGAGCCCTATGCTTTAGGGTATGTGAGACTAGCCAAAAATAGTAATATCTCCAATCTACCCTGTTGAAG
The DNA here is from genome assembly GCA_034641835.2 of Pinus albicaulis. NCBI lineage: Eukaryota > Viridiplantae > Streptophyta > Pinopsida > Pinales > Pinaceae > Pinus > Pinus albicaulis. The sequence continues at coordinate 520,674,547 of CM076575.1, read as the reverse complement.
CAAAGTGAAATTTAACTGGCTCCAATTATGAGACACATGATCCATCTAGATGGATGTGAGAACCCTATAATCTCAGCACTATACATGAGAAATAACTTTAAAAAAAATGGTGTTACTACTGTCCAAGTAGACTTATTGATCTCCTACCATACTTTGGCTTCCTTGAAGTGACAATGTTAGGTGAAATATAAAAAAATCCAATGTAGCCACCTAAAGAATGAACCAGTCCATTTCCTTCGTCCTCTGTATTTGATCATCATGTAAAACAGAGATACACTAGAAATTTGTGGCTTGTGTGCTAAGATCTCTCTGACCATCATGCTAAAAATGCATCTTGTCACCTGTGTAACAACCATGTCTTCTAGTGAAATTGCAAATATAACGGAGCTTCCACAGGATCTATCAACATATTCTTGAAGTGGGTTGATATAGTTGTTACCTAGATCTAAAAATCACAAGTCATCAACATGATATTGTAGATTTGAAATAAATTTCTTTGTAACACCATTTTCCTGTTCTTTATTTCTTGTTTGGACAACTATCCTTCCACTTTCTAGATGGTTGAAAATCCTAATTTCTTCTTCACATAAGGGGCTGCATGTTGCAAAGTTAGATCTAAAATCTTCACTTTCAACTATTCTCCCAATAAGATATGCAATGGTTTGGCTTACTAGAAGGCTGAAAATATCAACATTGCTGCCCAAATTTAATGTTTTTTTCTTGAAACATTGTACTTCAAATTTATTTATGAATTTTCAAACTGCAATTATCATCCACTGGTTCAGTAAGGTTACCACCATCAAAAATTTGCATTAGAAGTTTTTTGTTGTCTAAATGCACATTATTATGGATCTTATCTTTTGGGATGAAATATTCATGATCAAGCTCTACTGTACGTCTTGCTACCTCCTCTTCTACACAAGAATTGTTCTCATTTTTCTCCACTTCCATAACCAAAGCTTTTTTCACAACCCCATGGTGGGAGAATGGCATATTATGGTCCCATATACATTGGCATGCTTCTCCAATATCTGTCTCTGTCTCATATTCCTCCAACAATTTGTTGATTGTGTCCTTTGCATCCTCAATTGTCCAATCAGTGCCACCATGATGTGAATGAACTTGAGGAAAACCATTTTGAAATATTTTGTTCAACTTCTGAAACTATCCTTCATACTTATACTCTCTTCATTCCTACACTCATCACAATTTATATATCAAGTAGATATGTATTTAAATTTCCCCTCTTGTAATTTTCTTTGGTGCATAGATGCCATAGATGATGGTTTTCTTGCGGGTTTACATGATGCAATATTCATTTGAGTATATCTTTAATTTGGAATGATGCCTTGCAACTTGTGCACAAAAGTGTCCTTTCCCAATAGAGATTTTCATATTCCCAACCGTTGGAAAGCTAGAATCATTATGCTACCTAGCTGAATGATGAAAAATCACATGTGCTATCCTTATGAAAAATAGTGGATAACAAGTTATTAGTAATCCAACACAGAAACACCAAGGATAGCATGGTTACTAGAAAAACCTAGTTTGTGATTTGTAATCATTAAGTGAAAAGAATGACATATATCGACGAATGGAGATAACTAGGGAAGATATAGAGAAATTTCTAATGAATCAATTGCAGATGTGTTACATTTATTAGAAGTAAATGAGAATAAAGAATGCATGTCTACTAAGAATGATTTAATGTTGCAGTTAGTTAAGGAAAGACAGATGGCAAGCACTCTCTATTTTAAATGCCAAACAGATATACCTGTAACTACTGCTACAAGTTTAACACAAGATTACTATACACATGCAATGGGACATCATGTTTCTATTGCAATGGCATATTCTTGTGCCAAGTTTGAAAATACCAATGTAAATGTTGTTTTCGAAGATGTGAATTTTGTGCAAAAAGAAAGTGTTGGGTGTTTTCTTTATCAAAGCACGATCTTAGTCATATCTATAGGGAAAATTTGTATACGTGGAGGTTCAGTCCATTTGGATAGAAAATCATCTCTAACTTCAGAGGTTGATCCCTCCCTAGGTGTTGACAACAAATTATCTACGACTGATATAGGTGCTATTACAGTTAGAAATGCATAAAAGAAAAAATATTGTGTCTTGTCCATATGTATATAGTGCAACATTTCTTCCACAAGAAAGAGAAGCAAGTGCACGGGAAGTTGAATCTTCTCAGACTTCTATTGGAGATGAGAAAGTTGCATCTTCTACTAGGGGGGTTCTAGGCATGAAAGTTGAAAACAAATATGCAAATAGTTGTGGACAGGATACCAATAAGCATGTTGAAGAGAAGGGAAATCTAGAATTTGATTTCAATACCTCTAGCAAGCTTCTTATTAAGGATGGATTAAGTGTATAGTATACACTATATAGCTCAACCATGAATTCATCTTAAGAAAATATAGGCATAACCTTGGAGATTATAGATAATAGGAATGATGGGGAGGTGCAACTCCAATAGGGATAGTTCAAAGTGATGGAAATAAAGCAAGGTTATCATTTGGATTGGATCTTACTGAAAAAGAATGTGAGTGAGCAATTTTAGCCAGCATGCCTTCTGCGACAAAAGGCTAAAAACAAATTCATGGTGAGATGACAGATATCAATGTGGGCTAGGGTGCAGAAACCAATGTGAAGGCTCCTGATCAACAGACACATATAAGACTTACTAGGTTTACATTTCAAAGGAAGCATAGAAGATAAGGTCTAATATTTCAGCAAAATGGTAATTTAGTTCAGGAAGAAAAGGACCCTAAAAAGAACAACATGAACATCACGAAATTCTAGCTTGGTTGTTGAGTCTTCTCGAGACAATAGGAGATTGATGCAAGGTGCTAGTGAGGTTTGTAAATTTTTTACTCTTTGTTGATTATGTTTTGATTTTGGGTGATAGGACCAAGGTAGATGCAATTAAGCTGAAGGACCCTACCCTTGAAGAACCGAAATCCGTACCTTAAAAACTACCAACAACTAAGAAGCTACAAGAATCAACACCATATTTGATTTGAACCTACATAGTCTTATTATCTCCAAGTTTTCCATAATCACAATGACCAGTAGATTCTCCTCATGGATAATTTCTCTCATTCTATCTATTAGTAAAATCCACAAAATGTATCCCTACATTAGAATCTTGGGAAAAAAAACATATAATTGTTATCATTTAAATTATACATATCTCTTAGAGCCAGAAAATCCATTTTCTTAGGACAAGTTTTATCTATAACCTCAAAAGCAACCCTATTATAAGCTGAAGGACCATTATGTCCTCTTGAGTCTTTACAATGTATGATGGAATGAAATTGGGTGAAGACAAAATCCATGTTTACCATGTTAGAACCTAGGTTAATTGAGATGACGACCTTGGTTTGAAGATATCCATCATACAAACTAGGACCAACCATACTTATTGTTGCCATCTCTCGTTCATCATCAAGTCTAACATATTGAGGACCTATAACCCGTGGATGCCCATGGTAGTCATTGCAATGTAATTTATTAGAATATATGCCATGTACACAAGTTTTTATATTTAATATTTGCATCCAAAGTGGCCATTTCTTATTATGAGATTTACCACATCTGAAAATGACATCATTCATGTCATTTTGAAGAAGTCTACAAATTTGGTCAACATTATTTTTTTCACATTTACAACTTCCCTCACATTTGTTAGTTCCTGAAGCTCGAGTACTTTCATAACAAAAATAGGCAAAGTCAAACAACAAAAATGGTCCACTCTCTTTTCATTTGCTAATATTATAATGAAGTTTTATTAGAGGAACTGTTTGTTTGTTTGTTTTGGTTAGAAAATGGGTTGCTCTTGGTTTTATATGACTTTCAATTTATCATATGTAGCATGTTAAGAAATGGGAAAGAATAGTGTGTGACATTTATCTTGCAGAAATTGATGTCGAATGAAAGGATGCATGGTTTAACCAAGCTACAGTTCACTTTGGTAAAAGGAAAACGAACATCTTAAAAAGCTGCTTAAGAATACACCATATACAAAGTTTGAACATAAGTAATATATGCATTTTTCTTTTGTAGATATGTTCTTTTTTCTACCCAAGATATCACAACAAGAAAAATATTGATATTGTAGAAATTGTTTGAAGAGCTCATTGAGGTCGATTTTTCTGATGTCCTACTTGATTGATACCTTCTCATATGTCAGGAAGTCTTTAAATATGAATTAATATGTTGATGAAACAAATCAGATTCAAATTTTATAGATATAAAAGGTAAAAACAAATGTCAATGTGCTCGTTTGATTGTTACTTGACTCTGTTGTGGGCATGTTACATGAAATGTGATTGGGAAAAGGATGGGGAGACAATCCATAACACATCTTGGATATTATTCATTTGTTGTTAGAGATCCTTTAGGCACCTGAGCCATCGACTTTGGAAATGTTTCTAGTAGGAATTTCTATAGTTTTTAATGTAAATGTGATTATTTCACCTCATGGTTATTTTGGGCAAGAAAATGTTTTAGGAAAGCCAAACACGACATTGGTGGACAGGTAAACAATTTTTTTATAATAGCAATTTCCATTCCATGATATCCTCTCTTTATTGTTTGATTGTATTTTGGACGTTTCTTTTGATTTTGTTGTCTTTTAACTATGAAATTGAAAATACATGGTATCATGTCCATTTAAACAACAACCAAAGCTTGAAGATGAAATTAGTATTACATGATATTGATTGGAATCCTTATAACTATTTTGTGTTAAAATATTTTCATGACTATCAGAAAAGTTTACTTTCATGTTGTTATTTGAGCACATGTTGTTTATATACTTGACCAAGTTCATGCATTAGAAAATGAAATGTTGTTGTGAATAAAATGAGAAATATTAAACATCACACCTTAGATTATTTGTTTTCTCAAGTTATATATAGCTTGAGCTTTTTAGCATATAAATTAGTTGACATGATTGTTCTTAAGATTTCCATGAAGGTTGAATACTAAGTTACTAAGGTGTTATTTTCTATATATGGTGACATTTTATTTGATTTGTTTATAATGGTCATCTAGACACATTATTGTGGCCACTATTGCCCCACTGAAGAAAATTTTTTCGAGTTTCTTTCTTGTATGTGGAAAAATGGCTTTGAAATTGTTGATTTTGAGGTATATGTCATATAAACTATTTATAATCTAATTTAGTTTATATTCTAGTGTTCATTGTCTTTCATGTCTTGCACTCTGCATTGTACTTCTTTTGTTTTCAGAAAATGAACTCAGTATTGATGTTAAAAAGCAGGAATTGAAGAAAGAGGAGAGTCATAACATTGGAGCAACAAATGCAAAAAGAGAGAGATAAAAGAACTGGTCTAGTGATACCCTTAGAGCCAATATCCCACATAAGACACACATATAGACACTGACGGTCAAACCTTCAGAGTTGGTGAATTCATCTGCACTGCCTTAGCAACACAATGATAATGTTTTGAAGTGATGAATCATCATTTCATGTATAAATTGTAGTCCAACCAATATTAAGTTGGAAACTCATATTGTGATACTTTAACATTTCATATAATATAATTTATGTGGTTGAAAATATTTATAGTTGCAATTGATATTGTTTAATATTGTAATTAACATATGCAACTTTGTGTTTTCATATTAGATGGACATGCACATTGTATGACATTTTTTAAATCATACAAATTAATTTATGTTGATTAATAACGAATACAAAATCAATTATAAACTACTAAATTAGTAGTTTATATTGATTAATGATGAACAAAAATAAAATGAATATACAACTAAATTAGTCATTTATAATGATTATTAATGAAAGTAAATAAAATGAATATAAAATATTAAATTATTCTTCTATAGAATGAATATGAAATTACTAAAAAAGATAAATGACTACTACAAATGATAAATTTGTGATTACAAATGGCGACTAAATTTTTCATATATATGGCTATTAGTAGCTAATTTACAGTATCTTATAATACAACTAAAATGTAGTCATATTTCTTTGGTCATTAATCTATTTCAAACGACGACTAAAATTTGCATATATATGACTATTAGTAGCTAATTTATAGTATCTTATAACACGACTAACATTTTGGTCATATTTTTTAGTCATTAATTGATTTTCTCGAGTAATCATATAGTAATATATTTTGTTGTATATTTGGTCATTAGTTGTGACAATTAATGACCAAATTAATGATTAAATCAATGACCAAATCAATGATTAAATTAATGACCAAATTAGTGACTAAATTAATGACCAAATTAATAACCAAATATACTACTAGAAAACAAAATTGAGATAACCAATTAATGACTACGCTAAAAACGACTAAAAGTTGGTCGCGTTATAAGATATTGTAAATTAGCTACTATTGGTCATCAACCGAAAAATAGTCGTTTATATGCAAATTTTAGTCGTTTTTTTAGTAACTAATTAGCAATTTTGTACTAGTGATTATCCAACCAGATTGGATAACCAAAGCAAGAGAGGAATGGAAAAATGATGAAGAAGTGTGGAAAACCATTGAAAAGTTGTGTTGGGAAAAATACTGAGAGGGGGAGGGGGTGAAACAATATTTGCAATAATCACAATCTTTTACTTTTCTCTTTACTGATTTCTATACGTGACTTAGATTAGCCCAAATAGTGTATGTACACAGCTATACCAATAGAAACTTGCGTATACTTATATAACTTTATTGTTTAGATAAACATTCAGAAACATTCTTTAACCCATATCATCAGTTATGCATCAGATAGTTAAGCAGTAAATATGTGTAGTAATAACAGAATAAATCATCACACATGAACACCAAGACTTAAGGTGGAAATCCAATTTAAGAAAAAACCATCGCTGTTGTCGTCTCTGTCTTCAATATTTGTTATATAGAAAACTGTTTACAATGTTGTACTGATGCAAACTCATATCAGTACATAGTAATCTACCTACCGAAGGCTAAAACCTTCTCTCATTATCCAGATTCTACTAGAAGGGAGCTCCAACCCCCTGATCTCGTTTACCAGCCACTACTGGAAGGGAGATACAACCCCTTGATCAAAACACCAGCTTCTACTAGCAGGAAGCTTCTACTTCCACACTGAAGAATTCAACCCTCAGACCCACTACAAACCACATTTCATAAATTTTCACACTAGATCCAATAGCTTCAACACACCTCAACATAAAGATCAACACCAATAGACTTAAACCAAACTTCAAACAGAACAGTGAGATCACTGTAACCAGAACACAGTAATAAACCCATATTTCATAATCAACATGCAGAATCAATTTCAACCCTGATCATTCATTATCTTAAATGCATACGCTACTTCACTTTACTGAACCTGTGTGTATATGCGCTTTCCTGCACACCAACCTGCGTATAGATTTATGAATACTGAATTTCCAGATTTTGATCAGTCTCAGAAGCAGATATGAGGCTTTCAGTCATATATCTTTTCAGATTTGCAGAACCCTTATTTAGACAGAATTATTAATCATATTTAATCACTCATTGATCATATTTGTACATATTTAACTTAGCATCATATACAGTATTCAAAAAACCCAGATATACATGAAGACTTCATTTAAACACAACAGAAATATAACAACAATAAACAGATAACCTCTCCATCAAGCTTCAGAAACCCTGACTTCAATACACACTTTAGTTGAAACAAACCCGTGTGTATATGTGCTTTCACCTTGACGAACCAGCATATAGATCTAGAAATATTAATTCTACATAAAGCTTCAGATCTATAGAATTACCCAAATATTTTCACTTCACTTCAACAAACATGCACCAGGTCACAGATCGAAACATCTCATCATTATATCATGCAAATACATAGTCATTTCAGGTCTAGAGATCCTGATCCGTCATTGTATCTATGGGTGCACCATAATTTTATATCTACAAATAAATAGAACCCATTTCATGCATATATACTTTAGAAAGAAGTATTTAGTTCAAACCCTTGCTCATGCACTGCCTTTCGCTATGATCAATTTCTCCTTATATAGGTTTAGTATTTATCAATACCATGAGCCAAAACCACACAAGTGTCAATGGTATTCTTGAACATAATCAAATAGACGACACTGCACCCAATATTGTGGGCTAAAACCATGGTAATGCCCCCTAGTATCATAATTTTAGAGCACAAAAGGCATAGGTGACTTGGATCGTTCTTGTCCGCGTGTAGACGTAACTTGGTCTGCACGAACTTGCGTATAGAACCTTCAATTATCACTATTAACCTTTGTCTGCTGGAATTTGTGGATTTTTTCTGCTAGACCTTCTACAACCCACTGTGCTTCTCCATAAGTCATATACTTCATCATTTGCAAGAGAGTTGCCATCAAGGACAACATACGCAACCATAAGAATCATATTGCCAACAATCTCCCCCTTTGGACTTGATGGCAACCATGATGGAGTTTGATCATGATGGAGTTTGATTACCACACCCTGTAGATAAATAAACATTATTCAATCACCAAATACTCTCCCCCTTTGACATCAAGGGTAAAGGGCGCACAATTTCTCCCCCCAAGCACATGCAAATTCTTCAGATTTTCAATAAAATACATGACCCTTTAACTCAATAGAGTATGAACTTTTCTATCACCAAAGACACAAAATTACATCAAGGACTCAACTGAGTGGATTTACATATTGAACCAACTACCCAACCAAGTTGGTTTACAAATTTGAACATGACAACTTTTACATCAGAGGTCTCAACATGGCCTTTATATCAAATTACAGATAAGACTTGTTCTAATCGAGACCAAATAATCTCAAATAGGAGATCATAACAACAACCAACATAGTGCCAATAATGCAATATTTTCAACAAGGAAAATGCTCCCCCTAAACCTATGCATCCCATCAATACCAAACACTGTTATGAAAGCTGACCCATAGATTTTATGTCAGCAAAAACCATATGGTTTTATGCAAATAAATTTGTGTATATACGCGACTTGCCTTCCTAAAACCAGTGTATCAAATTCAATCTTATCAAAATTAAGCAAATTTGATAAGTGAGGCACAGACAACTACCAACTTTTGGGAAGAGTTTTAGTAAATATATCAGCAACTTGTTCTTTGGAGGGAACATACTCTAGTTTAACCTTTTTCTCAAGCACTTGCTCTCATAGGAAGTGATACTTGATAGGAATGTGCTTGGTCTTGGAATGCATAACATGATTTTTTGAGATGTTGATGGCACTTGTATTATCACATAGGATGGAGAAGGGAGGAGTACATTTGATTTGAATATCCTGTAATGTCTGCATCATCCAAAGAATTTGTGTGCAACATGATGCGACAGCTACATATTTTGCTTCTGTTGTAGATAAAGAAATGGAACTTTGTTTTCTTGTTGAACCAAGATACTAGTCGGGGCCCCATATAGAATGCACCACCACTAGTGCCTTTTTTATCATCAATATTTCCAACCCAATCCGCATCTGTGTAAGCATGAAGAGTGAGATCAAAATTTTTTAGATACCATAGACCATAGTCTTGAGTCCCTTGTAGATATTTGAATATTATTTTTACAACTTGAAGGTGTGACTCTTTTAGACTAGCTTGGAATCATCCAACAATCCCAACTGCATGCATAATGTCTGGTCTAGTCCTAGTAAGATAAATTAGACTTCCAATCATAGATCTATATTTTAGTTGATTTACCATGGGAGAATCATCATGAGAATTGAGGTTACATCTAGTTACCATTGGAGTGCTTATAGGTTTGCAGTCTTGCATCCCATACTTCTTCAGGATTTGATTGAGATATTTTTCTTGTGATAGGAATATACCATCTATTGCTTGTTTCAATTGTAAGCCAAGAAAATATGTTAGCTCCCCAAGTAATGGCATTTCAAATTGTTGCATAACATAAGCAAATTTCTGACTCATGGATTCTTCATTACTCCCAAAAATGATGTCATCAATATACACAACAATAATTAATAGTTTATCATTATCAATTTTTTCGTATAAGTTACTATCAGCGTATCCTTTTGTGAAACCTTGTTGTTGAAGATATTTGTCAAGACGATAGTACCATGCCCGAGGAGCCTGTTTGAGACCATATAGAGCCTTTTTAAGTTTGCGACAATATTTTTATCATTTCCCATAATGAATCCTTCTGGGTGTTCTATATAAACTTCTTCTTCTAGATCACCATTGACGAAAGCAGATTTTACATCCATTTGATAAACTTTGAATTGTTGAAAGCTTGTAAAAAACAAAAAACATTCTCATGTCTTCAAGTCTGGCTACAGGTGCAAATGTTTATTCAAAGTCTATACCTTCTTGTTGAGCATACCATTTACAAACAAGTCTAGCTTTGTTTCTAATAACATATCCATTTTCATTTAACTTGTTTTTGAATATCCATTTTGTTCCAATAACATTTTTATCATGAGGTCTTGGAACCAATTCCCAAGTATGACTATTTTCAATATGATCAAGTTCTTCATTCACGACTTGAATCCAACATTCATCTTTAATAGCTTGATTTACATTATGTGGTTCAATAGTGGATAAGGATGCCAGATAGCTAGGGGATCCTACAAGAGTTCTTATTTTTTGGACACGTGATCGCTTTTCTCCTAGTATTTGATATTTTAGATGATTCTTTTGAAAATACCTAGATTGAGCCTTTTCTGATATATCTTCTTCTGGTGCTTCATTGGGTTCTCCTTCTATATTGTTGTTATTTGATGAGGGAAAATATACATTATCATCATCTTCATTTGTTGTTGTTATTTCCCTTTGGGGAGTTGTGAGAGAATCATCAATTACAACATCAATACATTCAACAATCTTCCGAGGTCTTTTGTTGTAACATTTATATGCTTTACTTCTAGAAGAGTAACCAAGAAATATTCTTTCATCTGCTCTAGGTTCAAAATTACCAAGTTTTTCATCATTTTTCTTGATAAAACATTTGCTTCCAAAAAATCTAAAATGCTTCACAGTGGGAAGATTACCATACCAGAGCTCATAAGGAGTTTTATCATTGTTCACACGCACATGAACCTTATTTAGAATATTTACTGCACTATGCGTTGCTTCTCCCCAAAAGGTATCAGGAGTTCCAGATTCATCAAGCATAGCACGAGCCAGCTACTGAAATGTTCTATTCATTCTTTCCGCCACGCCATTTTGTTGTGGAGTTATAGCTACATAAAATTGTCTTTTTTATGCCATATTATTCACAGAAATCAAATAATTCATCTGAAATGTATTCTCCTCGTCGGTCAGATATAAGACATTTGATTTTTAGATCTAATTCATTTTCAACCAAAGATTTGAAGGTCTTAAACTTTTCAAATGCTTCATCTTTATGTTTCAATAAATCGATCCAACACATTCTAGAAAAGTCATCAATAAATAGAATATAATATTGTTCTCCTCGAGGTGAATTTTTCCTTATGGGACCAGATAGATCAGTATGTATAAGTTCAAGAGGCTTACTTGCTGATCCTTCTTTGGCATTGAATTGCACCCTGGTTTTCTTACCAAATTGACATGATTTTCATATGGTACTTTCAGGCAGAGTGATGTTGGGTAGATCACGAACAGCTTTGAGTCTTCTAGACTTGCTTATTTAAGAGAAGCTCAAATGTCCCACTCTTTTATGCCATAACCAATTTTTTGTGTATTTACCTAAATAACATTGTTGTTGGCCACCTTTCAATATATACAAATTGCTTGGTGTTCTAGTTCCTTTTATTACGGTTTTTCCTGTGTCAAGTTCACGAACTACACATTCTTTTGAACTAAAGACAACTTCATTTCCTTGATCACACATTTGACTCACACTCAAAAAGTTATGCTTTAATCCATCCACATACATAACATTATTAGCTTTCACCTTTTATTTTAGAAAAACAAAAACTTTACCCTTAATGAAAGCAGGAGAGTCATTTCCAAAAGTAACATTCTTTTCCTTCTCTAATGCATTGTATGAATGGAGTTTATTTTTATCGTCTGTCATGTGTTTTGAGAATCCACTATCAATGTATTCTCCTTCTGCAAATAAATCGATACCAAATTTTTCAACCTGTAAGTCCTTCTTTCTCCATACCTTGGATTTTGAGGGTATATGCTCTTTTAGCTGAAGTTTGCTCCTGAATTCAGATTCTTCATGTCCAAAGTTATTGCAATAAGAACATTAAATTTCATATTGAAGAGGAGAAAAGTTTCTATCATTATTCTTCTTTATTCCAATCTCATTTATTTCCTTTCTTTCTTCTCTAGTCATGATGGTTTTGTATGCAACACACTGAGCAACTTTATGATCAAAATTATGACATGAGAAACATTATCCGTTAAAGAAGAAATTTCTGCGATCATGGAACCTTCTATTGATGTTTACCTATTGATTGATATTTCTGTTATTGTTCATCCTTGAATTGAAGTGGTCATGCTTTACCTGGGTATTCTCTTTGTTCCTTTTCTGAGTGACGAAATGTTGATGGCTGGCTTTATCTACATTTAGATAGCTTGGTGCTGAAGACTGAGAAGATTATCTGATATATCCAAGACCTGTCTTTACAAGAGGAGAGCATTGTACCTTGATAATTTCATCTAAGGTTTCAGATCCTTTAGTAAATCTAAGATTTAAGGTTTTCAATTTCTCAATTCCCTTTCTTAGACTTACTATTTCACATCCTAATTTCTCATTGTGCTTCTCCTTTTCTATAAGTTGATTCTTTAGAGTATCTATGGATATTTTTTTTTCTTCCAAACATATTTTGAGTTAATTGATTTCTTCAAGAAAATCATTTTCTTTTAAATCATCCATAAATGTATATTTAGCCTCACTAGTGTCCTTTTCAAATTCCATGAGTAGTCTAATATATTGATCAGATTCTCCTTATTCACTATTTGATAGACGATCACTATCTTCATGAGTATAATAATTTTTTCTATTGATAAAACGTTTCTTATTTCCTTTTTCCAATTATTTTCCCGTTTCATAATTATCTTTATGAGGAAATTTAGCAGTGTAATGACCTACTCTTCCACAAGTAAAACATTTTAAAGGAAACTTACCTCTGAACCTTCCAGTGCCAAGTTGTAACTTCTTTACAAAATGTATCTCATCTTCTTCTGAAACATACCCTGATCCTTCTTGTTCTTCCATTTCCTTGCCTTTTGCAGTAGCTCTAAAAACAACTTATTTGAATTCAGATGGACCTCCTTTCCTCATTTCACGCGCAATCAGAATCCCATGAAGTTGAACAATAATAAGAGTTTGTAGACCCTGCTTCTCTTCAATATCAGACACTTTTGACTCAAATTTAGGAGTAAGAGATCTTAAAACTTTTTCTACTAGAGTGGTGTCAGTTATAATTTCACCCAGATTTCTCATACGATTTACGATCTCATCTAGATGTAAAAAGAAATTAGAAGTTCTTTCATCATTATGAATTCTGAGTTTTTCATATTGAATTCTAAGAGTTTGGAGTTTAGTGCTTTTTACCTTGGCATCACCTTCATAGCTCAGAATGATTTTGTCCCATATCTCCTTTGCTGTATTTAACTGCATCACTTTGACAAATTCTGATTCAGTCAGACAACCTTTGCATTGGTTTCACAGGTTTTCCTTGCTGCTGGATCTACTAGAACTGAGGCTGGATATTGGTAACCACCTTCAACTATAGCCCATACATATTCTCCAAGAGACTGAAGATAGGATCTTGTCCTTTTATTCCAGAAGATTAAATTGTTTCCGTTGAAGAGTGGAGGTCTGATATTGTCCCATCTTTATTTTTCATCTTAGATGATCTTTCTTCTAACGATTAAGCTTCTACAGAAGGACCTGCTCTGATTCCAATTGTTGGGAAAATAATGAGAGAAGGGAGAGGGGGTGAATCAGTATTTACAATAATCACAATATTTTACTTTTCTCTTTACTGATTTCTATACGCAACTTTGATTAGCCCAACTAGCGTATGTACGCAGCTATACCAACATCAACTTGCGTATACTTAAATAAATTTACAGTTTAGATAAACATTCATAAATATTATTTAACCCAGATCATTAGTTATGCATCAGATAGTTAAGCAATAAATATGTGCTTCAATAATAGAATAAATCATCACACAAGAGCATCACACATGAACACCAAGCTTTAAGTTGCAAAACCAATTCAGGAGAAAACCACCACTGCTATCATCTCTGTCTTCAATATTTATTATATAGAAAATTGCTTACAATTTTGTACTGATGCAGACTCATATCAATACGTAAGAATCTACCTACAAAAGGCTACAACCTTCTATCGTTCTCCAGTTTCTACTGGAAGGGAGCTCCAACCCCTTGATCTCGTTTACCAGCCACTATTGGAAGGGAGCTAAAACCCCTTGATAAGAACACTAGCTTCTACTAGCAAGAAGCTTCTACTTCCACATTGAAGGCTTCAACCCTCAGACCCACTACAGACCATGTTTCATAAATTTTTACACTAGATCCAATAGCTTCAACACACCTCAACATAAATATCAACACCAATAGACTTAACCCAAAATTCAAACATACAGTAAGATCATTGTAACCAGAACACAGTAATAAACCCAGATTTCAATATCAACATGCAAAATCAATTTCAACCCTGATCATTCATTATCTTAAATGCATACGCTACTTCACTTTACTAAACCTGCATGTATACACAGTTTCCTGCACACCAACCTACGTACAGATCTGTGAATACTGAATTTCCAGATTTTGATCAGTCTCAGAAACAGATATGAGGCTTTCAGTCATATATATTTTCAGATTTGCAGAACCCTTATCCAGTCAACATCATTAATCATATTTAATCACTCATTGATCAGATTTGTACATATTCAACTTAGTAGCATATACATTATTCAAACAACCCATATCTACATGAAGACTTCATTGACAAACAACAGAAATATAAAAAAAATAAACAGATAACCTCTCCATCAAGCTTCAAAAAACCCTGACTTCAATATGCGCTTTAGCTGAAACAAACCAGCGAGTATATGCACTTTCACCGTGACGAACCAACGTATAGATCTAAAAATATTAATTATGCATAAAGTTTCAGATCTATAGACTTACCCAAAAATTTTCACTTCACTTCAGCAAACATGTGCCAGGTCACAAATCCAAACATCTCATCAATAGATCATGCAAATACATAGTCATTTCAGGTCTAGAGATCCTGATCCATCATTGTATCCATGGGTGCATCATAATTTCATATGTACAAATTAACAAAACCCATTTCATGTAGATATAATTCAGAGAGAAGTATTCAGTTCAAACCCTTGCTCATGCATTACCTTTCTCTATGATATATTTCTCCTTATAAAGGTTTAGCCTTTATATATACTATGAGCCACAACCACACAAGTGTCGATAGTATTCTTGAATGAAATCAAATAGACAACACCTCACTCAATATTGTGGGCTAAAACCATGGTAATGCCCCCTGGTATCATAATTTTAGAGCACAAAAGGCATACATGATTTAGATCGTTCTTTTCTGCATGTATACACGACTTGGCCTGAACAAACTCGCATATAGAACCTTCAATTATGACTATTAACCTTTGTCTGTTGGACTTTGTGAATTTCTTCTGCTAGACCTTCTGCAACCCACTGTGCTTCTCCATAAGTCATATACTTCATCATTTGCAAGAGAGTTTCCATGAAGGACAACATATACAACCATAAGAATCATATTTCCAACAAGTTGCACCAATATCCCAGTACATCTGATACATCTAGTTGGAAGAATGATTATTTATGGTACAAATATCGCTTATATATTTTTAATAATTCCCAACTAAAACAAAAGATTCTTTTGGAATTACAAACCTCTCCCTTAGGAGGACAATTCAAGATTTTTAAAAACTTACCATAGGGTGAAGAAAGAATTTCTTTGGGATGGCCTTAAATTTGATATTCAAAAGTTTGTGGTGGAATGTTTGGTTTGCTAGCAAAATAAATCTGGGACAATTAAGACCCTGGGTCTACTACAACCTTTATCCATTGCAAGTCAACGTTGGGAGGCAGTTTCAATGGATTTTATCACAGTTTTACCTAAATCTGAAGGAAAGCGTGTCATCATGGGGATAGTTGATAGAATTACCAAGTATGCACACTTTTTTGCATTATCTGATTCGTTTAAAGCAAGTATAGTTTCTAATGCATTTATGGAAACAATTCAAAAGCTACATGGAAACCCAAAGACTATTTTAATCGATAGAGATCCCATTTTCATTGGAAATTTTTGGATGCAATTATTTTCTTGTTTGGGTACTCAACTAGCTCATAGATCATCTTATCATCCTCAATTTGATGGGCAAACTGAGATAGTGAACAAATTTTTGGAAGAGTATATTCGTTTTTTTGTATCTAATAACCAAACACAATGGGTCAAGTGGTTACCTCTCACTGAATGGTGATATAACACTTCCTTCCATACTGCAGCAAAAATGACCCCATTTATGGCACTTTATGGATATCATCCACTGTCCATCACATCATCTTTAAGAGAAAATTCTAAGGTTCAAGCAGTGGAAGATCACATCGAGCATCAACAACAGGTTCTCCACCTCTTAAAGGATAACCTAAATTTGGCACAAAATCGAATGAAATAACAGGCAGATCAAAATCACAACGAGAGAAGTTTTGATGTAGGATACTAGGTATTTTTATGGCTACAACCATACAAAAAAAATTCCCTCAAGAAAGCTAAGAAGGATAATAAATTATCACCAAATTATTAAGGTCCTTACAGGGTGTTGCAAAAGATTGGTACTATGGCATACAAATTGGAGCTTCTTGATTCTTCCCGAGTGCACCCAGTTTTCCATGTTTCATGCTTAAAGAAGGTTATAGGTGAAAAACTTCTAGTTCAAACAATATTTCTAGAACTTGATGAGGAAGGAAAATTAATATTGGAACCTGAAGTAGTCATGGAAACAATAAATCGACAACTACGAAATCAATCAATTTCAGAGTATCTCATCAGGTGGAAGAACTTACCCACTGAAGATTCCACATGGGGGGATGAGAATTTTATACATAAGCATCTAGAACTATTCAAGCATTGAGGAAAACACTTTTTTGAAGGAGAGGGGCATGTTAGGTCTCTATATTACTAGTGTAGTCCCTTATTGTTGTTAGTATAGCCCCCTTATTTTTATTGTTGTATCCCTGTAGTCCCCATACTGTTATTATTGTGCCTCATAAAAGCCCACTATTGTTATTGTTGTGCCCTTACATTATTATTGTTAGACCGGCTGGGATTATATTGTGACCCCATGGACTCCTATATATAGAAAGGAGTTTTTTTCATTTGTATCATCCAATAATTTTTCATTTATGTAATGTAAAGGAGGTTTCCCCCTCGAAGAGGCTGATTTATAAGGCGTGTATCTATCTTTTCTTCTATTTTGTGAGTTAGTTTCATAATAGACTTGAAGTTCGGCTATCACTAGGTACCAATCTAACCCTCAGGTGTGTGGAAGATTGTCTTCAAAACTAAGGAGGGCATTTTCGAATAGCTGGTCATGCATTTTGGGTTGACGAATTCTTTCGCAACCTTCATGCGGCCAATGGACGACATCTTATGGCCATTCATCAACTCATTTATGGTGGTGTACTTGGATGACATCTTGATCTTTAGCCATACTTGGGAAGAGCACCTCCACCACATCCGAGAGGTCCTCCAAACACTGCGGCAACACAAGTTGTGTGCCAATTTGGAGAAGTTCACTTTTGGAATGACCCGGGTTCAATATCTGGGATCAATTATTGATGAGCAGGTGGTGCATGTGGATCCAACCAAGATCCAAGTCATTCGGGATTGGCCAACCCTAACCACTCTAGCAGAGCTCTACAGCTTTATGGGTCTTGCCAATTTCTACTTCAGTTCATGTTGGGATTCTCTCATATCACTTGGCCCTTGAGTCAAGTCACAAAGGGAGGAGCGAAAGAAAAATTCCTTTGGTATGAATACCAACAAAAGGCATTTGTAGAGTTCAAAACATCGCCTCTTCTCTACACCAGTGCTCACATTACCAAACTTTCAACAACCATTTGAGATCGAGACAGATGACTCTGACTATGATATTGGGGCAGTTCTTACTCAACACGGGTATCCAGTGGCATATCATAGTGAGACTCTTTCCAACATAGTCCAGAAGTATCCCACTTCTGACAAAGAGATGTATTCCACTGTGTAGGCTTTCCAAAAATGGAAGAATTACATTTTTGGGAAGGAATCGATCATCCACGCAAACCATTGACCCCTACGATTCATACAGACACAAGGGAAGTTGTAGAATGATCGCCATCAGAAGTGGTCCACATACTTGCAACAATTTCGTTTGAACATCAAGTAGAAGGAGGGAAACACCAATAATGTTGCAGACTGCTTCAAACGACCACTGATCATGGTGCTAACCACTGTTCTCAACTCTTGTCAGTATGCGACTTCCAATTTGCTGCTTCTCTATATAAGCAATCTAGAATTCAACCACACATACAAGATGCTCTTGGAGGGTAAGCAAGTTACATATTTTCACCTCCAAGATGCATTGATATGTCACCTAGGACACCTTTGTGTTCCTCCAAGTGAGCATGCCAAGATGGTTTGGGAAGCACACTAAATTTGGGTCGTTGGGAATTTCAAAGTCAAGAAAATAGTGGCACTACTATAGAAGTATTTCTATTGGCTGAACCTTCAACAGGATATCGGGAAGTACATAAGATCTTGCATTTTCTGCGCCATTGCCAAACCGATGATAAAAAATTAATGTCTCTATACTTCACTACCTCCCCCTATTCAACCTTGGGAATCCCTATCCATGGATTACATGTTGGTCCTTCCTTATACTAAGCATGACAACGACTTTGTTTTTGTGGTCGTTGAAAGATTCTCAAAGATGGCCATTATGGCGGCTTGTAAGAAGACTATCACAGCAGAAGCCACTACTAAACTCTTCTTTGAACGAGTATGGGTACACTTTGGTATCCCGCAGTCTATGATCTCAGGTCAGGACAATAGGTTCCTGAGTACATTTTTGGTCCAGCCTCTGGTCAATGATGGATACCAAACTCACCAAGTCCACAACTTTCCATCCCCAAACCAATGGATAAATAGAGGTCGTCAACAGGATGATCATACACATTTTGTGCATGTACAACTCAGAGAATCCACTCACATGGGATGAGAGCCTCTCCTATGTACAACACAACTATAACCATTCTCTCCATAGCTCAAATGACCACAACACCTTTTAGGTTGTCTTGGGATTCCAACCACTATGTCCCATTGGCATAGCCATGCCATTTGCGGCTACTCAGGAAGATTCATATCATGTCTAGTCTGAAGCTGGCAAGGCGAACAACTTCATTAAGTGCATTCAACACATCCACCAATAGGTTCATGACATATTGGACATAGCCAATGATAAGTACAAGGAGCGACATGATCAACAGCGGGTGCCACACAACTTCCAAGTGGGCGAGAAAGTGTGGCTACATTTGCAGAAGGAGTGCCTTGTTGGACCCCACCGCAAGCTTTTCCTACTTCGATATGGGTCATACACCATCACCAAGGCTATAGGGGACAATACCTTTGAGCTTAGTATTCCACTATTCCTTGGTATGCACCTAGTGTTCAATGTGATCCGCCTCCAACCCTACTTTCCACCTCTACTAGACACATCCGACATGGCAGAACAACTCACAACAATAGAGTTAGACCCAAACTGCATGGAACAAGCCACAACTGATTGGATCATGGACACAAATATCAAGAACACTTGCCAGCAGAGGATCCCACTATACTGAGTTGTTAAAGCAGGCTGACTCCTTCTCCAGGGCAAGTGGTTCACCAGGGACTAGGTTCAATAGAAATTTCTCCACCTCATGGAGGTTGTGCACACAATGGGGACCATTGATTCCTACAGGGGGAGGAATGATCCAGGTGGATATTGGTGGCCACCTGCCTATTCCACATAGACAATTTCATTAGTTATCTTATTTACTACTTTTAGCAATTTTTGGGTCCTAAAATTTTGGAGCAATTTTGACCCCCTAAATGACATTTTTTTGAGGTCCGTTGCAATCCCAAAGCTAGAGAACAACAAAAATTGTATTCCTCAGAGATATCTTTCCAACTAGGTATCATACATGCCAAACAGAGATAATATAACCAAGTTACAACCTCGGGAAGTTGACTACCCAAATAAACCCAATAGGGCCCATAAACTCTTGGTGTTACATCTCCTCGGATTAGGGTTTTGGTTGTTTAGGGTTTTATCTTATTGTTCAATAATAAAAATTTCCTTGAGCCTCATTGTAACACAGTTCAGAGTTATGTAACCACCACATCTCTTCTCAGAGATAAACTACCATTACTACAGCTAGTTTATTTCAATTTTGTCTGTAAGCATTTTTAGTATTTGATATTAATGAAATGAAATATTATTTCTTTACATCTTTGTATTTGTGATTATATCAGTATTTTTTTCATTCCTTATTAAATTTGGATCAAGATTAATCCTATATTTTTAGAAACTACGCTTCTGTGATCCATATACAATTGTAAAATCTCTTTTGGTAATAATCACATGCAATGGAACATTGTCGACGCGTTTCGAACCAACCAGTGTGGTTCATCATCAGGACTACATGAGAGATCAGATCAGGTCATTAAGTTTAAATAGATGTAGAGATGGCTATGTTGTTGATTATTTTGATTTTTAGGTAGAACATATGGATCTGAAGTCAACATTCCTACATGGGGATTTGGAAGAAGAGATCTACATGAAACAACTAGAAGGATTTAGAGTGAAGGATAAGAAAGAACTGGTGTAAAATTTAAGGAAATCTATGTATGGGTTAAAGCAATGACCAAGGATGTGGTATAATTTTTTTTATGTATATATATAGGGACTTGGCTTCACAACGAGAAAAGTTGATAACTTTGTATACTATAAATTAGTTGGTGGTCTTGTTATATATTTTGTCTTGCCTGTGGATGATATAATATTGGTTGAAAATGAAAGAGAATTATCCAGTATGTGAAGACCTAATTGTCCTCTAAATTTGACATGAAGGATATTGGTGTTGCAAATTTCATTTTGGGAATGAAAATTAAGTAAGATTGGGAAAAGAGGAAGCTCTAGTTCAAGTATGTTGAGATAATATTATAGAGGTTTAATATTCAAGTGATCCGAACTTATGCAGGAACGCAATAAAATACAAAAACACACATAAATGCAGAGATGCAGTGGAAATAAGACTTCATTTCATTAATATCACATAATTGAAATATGCTTACAGATAGAATGGAAATAAACTAGCTAAAGTGCTGGTAGCTTATCTCTGAGAAAAGATGTGGCGGTTAAAGGCCTTTGAACTGTGTTACAATGAGGCTCGAGGGCCTATTTATTATTGAGAAAAAATGGAAAATCCTAAACATCCAAAAACCTAACCCTAGGAGTTGAAGCGCTAAAACTATGGGCCCTGTTTGGGTAAACGGGTACATCAACTTCCTGGGGACGTAGCTTTGGCATACGATCTTTGTTTGATGCGCACAATACCTCGTTAGAAAGATATATCTGAGAAATACAACTTTTTATGTGAGAAACATTGATTAAAGCCCCAAGTTGCTCGGTTTTCCTAAAAAAAATCGTTTTGGGCCTCAAAATAGCTCTGGAAGTTCAGGGCCCGAAAAAACTGCTAAAAATAGTAACTTGTGCTACAATTAAGGAAACTGAAAAATTGAAAGAAACAATGGTGGGGCCCCAAGTGGAATAGGCAGGTCGCCACCAATATCCACCCAGATCAGAAAGATAGTAAACCGGTGAATATTTCTATTCATGTAGGTGTAAATTTATCTATTGAATAATGTCCCAAGACAAAGGAAGATGAAGAGGACATGTCCCGTGTTCCATATGCGAGTGTAGTTGGTAGTTTGATGTATAAAATGGTAACTATGAGACCAAACATTACACATGCAGTGGGAGTATTAAACAGGTTTATGTGAAAACCAAGGAAGGAGCATTAGACAATAGTAAAGTGGGTTTTCAGGTATCTATGTGGTACTAGTGATTATGGATTGTGTTACCAAGGAAGACCAATATTTGATAGAGTGTTGGGCATACATGGCTTTACTGATGGAGAATGGGTTGTAGATATGGATCAGAGAAGATATATAAGTGGGTATGTGTTTAACCTATTTGGAGGAGCAGTCAGTTGGATGAGCAAGAGACATTTTGACTACAAAGGTTGAATACATGGCAGCTAGTCAAAGTAAGGAAACAATTTTGTTGTAGAGATTGTGTTCAAATATGGGGTTGGTACAACAAGCCATAAGGATAGATTGTGACAACCAAAGTACAATTTTATTGGCAAAGAATTATTGGGTATAATATTTGACAAGGAGATTACTAAACATTTACATTGTCAATCCAGGAGTCATAGACTTAGAGGCACTACACATGTTGTGCCGAGGTAAGACCTAAAAAGACCCACTAACTAATATCTATCTACTTTATTAAATTAAATTTCACACAAGAAACATCAAAGAAAACTAGATCACCTTGGTGTCCATTGGAGTGCCATCTCCTGGACTGCAAATGATCGAAATACCTTTAGTGGCAGTTTCACTTAACTTGATCAAGAAATCTTAGCTAAGGAACCATTGAGTTTCCTGTTTTGTCTCCCTATGGACTGATTGACCTATTTCCTAACTTGGTTCTCCAGTGGACAATGACTATATATCTTAAAACCAATGTTTTAGGTCGTTGTGATGGGGAAATTACCAATGCATTGGCTAGTGGAAATGTAGGAAAAAAAATTATACATCATTATCATCCAAAATATTTGCAGATTCTAACAACTATTGTAACTCAATGTGCTACACTTGGTCCACTTGTTCCACCTGGTGGTCGGCTTGATTGGTTGGGTTCAATCATTTCGTTCTTTAATCAATCTTCTACCAATGAGCAAAAAAATGTTGATATTTTTCGGAAGCAACGCTTCTCAATAATGGTACCCACTCTACTTCCTTTTTGCTAAAGTTACTAGATGTTGTTGTGAGTTACGAGCCTTTTCTTGAATCCATAAACACAAGTAGTTTCCCCACGGATCAAACGTCGAATTTATAAAGTGTTGGTGGTTGTGTTAAAGAAGCGTGTGCACCAGTTGCATGCATTTTAGCTGCATCAACAATGAGGTTTTCATTTAAGACAAAGCCTGATATAGTGAACAAAAAGTATACTATCCTGCTGGAAGATGTAGGTCTTCTGCTTTTGGATTTATCGAAAATAAGAAATCATAAGCATGCCTATGATGTAGGATCCTTACAATTATAAGGATATGTGAAGATTGACGGAGAGACAATATTGAACTTGGACGCTGAAATGAATTTCCAAGACAACTTGCTTTGGGAAGTTAATTGTAAAAAAATTTGTATTTGCCTTGGTACTTGCCATGACACACACAAAACTCTTAGTCGCTTGGCTTTCCAACTTCAACTAATTTTTGTACTTGATTATGAAGAGTTTCTTGTTTACTTGCAAACAAGGTGAGATAACTGGAAGAATGTTAGTTCACTTGAGTTCAACAACAAATGTTTTGCTGAGACATCCAAAATTTACTTGCTAGTGTTGTATTCCATGTAATCAAGGATTATTCGGACAACCATCATCCTTCTAAAGGCACACCAGTTCGGTCTATGAAAGGTATATTGGATTCTGCCTTTCGTTCAGGGGACCTTCAAGCGAGGCTTGAAAATGAAGAGGGCGTGGATACTACATTGAATAGTCAGTCCCATTTTTTATTTAGTGAACTTGAATTTGTAAATGACTTTGATTTGGAAGGTTTTGTGTCTACATCAAACTGTGTTGTAGATGTAAGGGAGAGAGAACCTTCTAAGCCTCCATCAAGTGTTCAAGCAAATGATCTAAAATATTTTCTTGAATCGTTCCACATATCACAAAGATTTGAAAGAAAAAAAATAATCATTGGATAATCAACTAGCCCCAATAAAATCACTATGACAATATAAGACTAATTTACATGTACTTGTTAGCATGATTTTGAAGCAAGTTGGATTCAAGTTGCCTTTGCCAGAGCCTTCCATTGGGTACTTGCAGAGTTGCTAATCTGTCTACTTAAGGGAGTGGTTCTGGAGGGAGTGGCTCTCTACTTAAGGGAGTGGTGTTGTTAATCAGCCACAGAAGAAATTCTTGAAAACATAGCAGGAAGCCTCGTGTACCAGAAGTGTACCTAAAGAAGCCAAGTATACTACGACTCGAGAGATCATGGAAAGAGATCGTGGTAAGACTCGATCAAGTAAGAGATATCATAATGGAGGTATATTGGAATGTAGTTCATTGGTACACTGTTTAAAATTAGCAATTAATGTTGACCAAGTAATGCTAGCATTACTTGGCTATGAAGAAAATTTCCTCCCAAAATGCTTTTTGTTCCTAAGTTTCTGCCTCTATTCCTCGAGAAGATGGCAATAAGATGATGAAATAAATTACCATATAGTTAGCCAATGACGTCGGGGGTATAAGTTGCAGGCTCAACGATGTATAACATGAAAACTCTAAACAAACTAATGCTACTAAAAAGTTTTTATTACTATAGCCCCATGCCCGATGACAGGGACTAATAATGGTAGGATACCAACCCAACACAACAATTACCCCACATGAATTGGTTCCCCAAATTATGCTAAGTTAATATTTATACATTTAGTCATATTTTCCATAATGATTTTGTGCTACCTAAACTACTTACAACATTATTGTATACTTAAGTTTACAAATTTTATTTTTAAAATGCTTTTGGATTATTTTATAATGCAACTTACCCAATTTTAAATTTACTTATGGTGTCTAATGCTCTTTTTTCTATAAATTCTCTCATCCATGTATATATTAAATTTAAAATTTAAAATTTAAATATTGAAATTTTGGAAATATTTATTTATAATTATTTCTAAAAATAAATATAATTTACATTGTAAAATAATTTGATTTTATTTTAATTTGAAATAGTTTTTTTTTTCTTAAGATATAAATTTACTTAAATTTTAATATTTTTATAAACTTTCTATTAAAAAATGAATTCACTTTATATAAAAACATTGTGTTTGGGAGATCCATAATGAAAAAGAAACATTATTTTGGGAAAACTCATGGTAGCGACTTCCAAAGCTCTCTAGCCAAAATTATTTGCAATTCTCGAACTAAATATGCAAGACAACAGCGAGTTTAAGGTAGCAAATTATTGGACTCCTCATTAACTTAACCTCCTCTAGTACAATTGGATATCACAAGCAAATTGGTCTTCTCAGCCTGAGGAAGCCAAATGGATTTCCTTTTAGAACAATCTTCAACTACAAGCTCTCCCTTTCTCCCAAGAGGCCGACAAGATTCACTGGGGGCACAACTCAAGTTGTTCATTCTCCATCGAAGAACCTTACCATCTAGTAGCACACACATAAGAGCATCCCAAGTCATTTGGGAAAAAAATTGGAAGCAAAATCTATGGCCTAAAATATCCTTCTTCCTTTGGCTCTAGTACAAAGGAAAACCCTCACATGGAACAAATGTCTCAAAAGAGGATTCTATGGCTTGTCCATATGCCATCTATTCAATGTCGGCTCATTTTATAATTCTTTATGGTCCATCTTAGTTGCCATCATGCACTCATTAGATCATAATCTTAATAACATTCCTAATATTATGGAACATTGGTGTGAAAATAGTTTTGTGAAACCCATTATCAGTATAATTTGGAGGCTAATCGTAGGCTTCTTATCATGGGTCATTTGAAAGGAATGTAAGTGTCAGATTTTCCAAAATTTATCCCTACATTGGAATATAATTTCAGTCAACATCAAGGAATTAATCCTATCTCATCATTGGTCCAATCAATATTGGAAAGTCAATGGGGAAGAAGCTAATATTCTCAAAGCACGGAGTCTTGAAAAACCACAATTCTTCCTCAAAGGCCCACTGCCCAGACTTCACCATCTACTCCCTTGTTATGGCCTCCACCTCTTATATCCTTCATAAAATTGAACTTCGATGAAGCCTCTAAAGGAAATTGAGGAATTGCAAGGTATGGTGGTGTCTTTCTAGATCATTTAGGTTGAATCTTATTTCTACATTTGGTCCAATGGAAATTACTAGCAATAACACAATCAAGATTAAAGATCAATAAATGGGCTTAAATATTTATCATTCCCAACATTTATCAAAGCTCATAATTGAAGGAGATTCCAAACTCATCATTAACACGATCACCAAAATCATCCATAGATCCTCTTCAAGCAAAGTCTCTAAAAGTTGGAGATTGGAAAGTAGCCTAGAGAATATTACAATCATCACCCCTCATATATAAATGGTCCTCACCTTGCATGTAAAGTGAAAGGGAAATAAAATCGTAGATCTATTGGATAATGCACGATATATGTACAAAGAAATATTGATGAACTACACTTGGGAAGCTTTTCCTCAAGCAGACTTAAAACAAAAATATTTGGATCTAGCTCTCAAAGATTCATCCTCCATGAATGGGGTGACTGAGAAAGGGCATGTGGGGAGGTGCATGGCCACCACTCCACCAAGTATAAACAAGGTGTTGGGTGTGGAGCCTAATTATCTTGTTTATTTTGTATCACAGCATTGGACCCATGTACCTTAATGGGGGCAGCAACGCCACTCGTAATTAAACGCTGACTGGGGGGTCCAAGGGGGGCAGCTACAACTTTATGGAGCCCCCCCCCTGGCGGGGGGTTTCGGGGGCAGCACCCTCGAAGCTAAAAATAGATGTAAAATTGCCTTGTAAAAGTATAGTAATTTCTAGTCAATCTGGGCCATTCATTAGGCAGATGATTTGACGGTAGAAGTTATGTTTAGTAGAAGGCAACCCCTCGCTTGTATGAGGGTATTTTTTTATTTCGGCTGTATATTGTATGTGTATTCTCAGAGCGAGAAACATAGAGGGAGACTGTGAGAGAGAACAGAGGATATTACAGTGGATCTGTTGTAGGTTGTGTCTCTTCATTTTGCTAGATAATAGAAAGGAAGGATTGGTTGTTCGAGGTGGACGTAGCCCAAACTGGGTGAACCACGTATATCTATCTCTCTCTGGTTTTATGTGTTTTATGTGCTTTTGTTTTCCACATATTTTATGTGTTACATTTTCTGTAATATATAATTTTCTAACAACTGGTATCAGAGACGAAGGTCTATTTGGATGATAAACCTGCAGGAAAGAAGGGTTCCTAGTTCGAGTGGGAGCAATGGTGGAAGATGGTAAGTTTAGGGTCGAGAAATTTAACGACCAAAACTTCCCGTTATGGAAGATGCAGATGGAAGACTATCTGTATCATAAATATCTGTACCTACCATTGAGTGGAAAAACAAAGAAGCCGACGACTATGACAAACGCAAAATGGGATATTTTTGACAGAAAGACACTCGGAACAGTACGGTTGTGCCTCGTGGTGTCAGTGGCCTTCAATATTTTGAAGGAAACAACAACAGATGGTTTGATTAAGGTGTTGGAAAAACTATATGAAAAACCCTCAGCCTCAAACAAGGTATTTCTTATGAAAAGTTTATTTAATATGAAGATGTCGGAAGGTGGATCTGTTGTAGACCATTTAAATGATTTTAATACAATTACCAATCAGTTAAGTTCTGTAGGGGTAAACTTTGATGATGAAGTTAGAGCTCTGTTATTTTTGTACTCATTGTCAGAAAACTGGAATGGTTTAATTATGGCCATTAGTAACTCTGTCTCTAGATATAGCACTTTAAAGTTTGATGATGTTGTCGATGCTATCCTTAGCAAGGAAATGCGACGGAAAATCTCCGGTGAGACATCGGGTAATGCTTTGAGTGAAGAGTATAGGGAAAGAAAAATGGAAAGATGAAAGAGCTTGGGATATCGCAGTAAATCAAGGAAAGACAGATCCAAGTTTAGATCGGGGATAGTATGCTAGGAATGCGGAAAGAAAGGACACCTAAAGAAAGAATGTAGATCTCGG
This sequence comes from Pinus albicaulis, assembly GCA_034641835.2. NCBI lineage: Eukaryota > Viridiplantae > Streptophyta > Pinopsida > Pinales > Pinaceae > Pinus > Pinus albicaulis. The sequence continues at coordinate 520,646,395 of CM076575.1, read as the reverse complement.
AAGGGAAAAGAAGGAGACGCACATCAAGAAAACAATCATGAAGCAAATGTGACAGGTGATGTGTTACAAGATGCTTTGATTCTTTCTTTTGAAAATGTTACTGATTCTTGGGTTGTAGATTCAGGGGCCTCATTCCATGCCACCTAATAAGAAATATTTTTATGACTATGTTCAAGGAGATTTTGGACAAGTCCGTTTGGGTGATGATAAACCCTGTAAAATTGTTGGAATGGGTAAGGTTCTTGTAAAACAATAGAATGGAAATCAATGGCTATTAAAAGAGGTAAGGCATGTTCCAGATTTGAAGAAAAATCTGATTTCAACAAGGTAGTTAGGAAATAAAGGTTGTGTGATAACTTTCACAGATAAAACTTGGAAGGTCACCAAAGGAGCGTTGGTAATAGAAAAAGGAAAAAAGGTTGGTACATTGTATTTATGCAATGGTATTTCTAACTCTGTTAATGCTTTAACTTCCAAAGGAGAAGATGCAACATTATGGAATCATATGCTCGGACACACGAGCGAGAAGGGGATGAAGATTCTTCACTCAAGAAATTTGTTGCCGGGTTTGAAGAATGTTGATTTGGATTCCTGTGAGAATTGAATTTATGGAAAACAGAAGAGAGTCAGATTTCTCAGAGTTGGGAAATAAAAGAAGAGCGAAAAATTAGAGCTTGTGCATACAGATGTATGGGGACCTGCTCAGGGATCATCTCTTGGTGGCTCTTGTTATTATGTTACTTTTATTGATGATGCAACTAGAAAAACTTGGATTTATTGTATTCAGAATAAATCTGATGTATTTGATACTTTCAAGAAATGGAAAGCTTTGGTTGAGATTGAGACATGAAATAAGTTGAAGTGTCTTAGATCAGACAATGGAGGTGAATATTGTAGAAAAGAGTTTGATAGGTACTGTTCAGAGCATGGAATTCGTAGAGAGAAGACAGTTCCAAGAACAACACAAGAAAATGGTGCGTCAGAAAGGATGAACAGAACAATCATGGAGCATGCAAGGTGCATGAGATTGCATGTAGGGTTTCCTTTGCAATTTTTGGCAGATACTGTAGATATTGTTGTTTATCTAATAAAAATAGGGCCTTCAAGTTCCTTAGATGGTGGTGTTCCAGAGGAAGCATGGATAGGTAAAAATGTAAACTACTCTTTTTTAAAGCCTTTTGGTTGTGAGGCCTTTGTCCATATTAATAAAGAAAATAGAACAAAGTTGGAGGCAAAATCAAAGAAATGTATCTTTATTGGATATGGTGTTAATTATTTTGGTTATCGCTTATATGATTATGAAAATCACAAAATCATTAGAAGCAGAGATGTAATATTCAATGAAAAGGTATTGTATAAGAATCAGTTGCAGGAAAAGAAACAGGAAAAAGAAAACAAAGAATACATAGTTCTTGATGAGATCACAGAAAAGGTAAAAGTGTCTGAAAATAATAATAATCAAGAGCCACAACAACAAAACCACCATAACAGCAACAGGCACCTCAAACCCTTGAAAGTGGTGTTAGAATATCTACTAGGATAAGTAGACCCCCTAAACGATACTCTCCTTCATTATATTATTTATTGTTGACTGATTCTGGTGAACCTGAATGTTATGAAGAAGCAATGCATGTTGAAAGCAGGAAGAAGTGGGAGCTAGCCATGGAAGAAGAGATAGACTCCTTAATGTATAACCAGATTTGGGACTCATTCAGGTTTCCCGTAGGTAAAACTAAATTGCAGAATAAATGGGTTTACAGGCTGAAGGAAGAAGATGGAAGAAAACAGAGGTACAAAGCTCGACTTGTGGTGAATGGGTTCAAACAGAATAAAAGTATTCATTTTGATGAAATATTTTCTCCTGTTGTTAAGATGACCTCAATCAAAATTATTTTAAGTCTTGTAGCAGCGAAAGATTTACATCTTGAACAGTTAGATGTAAAGACAACATTTCTCCATGGAGATTTGAAGGAAGAGATCTATATGGAGCAACCAGAAGGATATGAGGTCAAAGGGAAAGAAAAATTAGTGTGCAGGTTAAAGAATAGCTTGTATGGCTTACAACTGGCTCCAAGGCAGTGGTATCTAAAATTTGACAAGTTTATGTCTGAACAAGGTGATACTAGATGTCACTCTGATCATTGTGTTTATCTGAAAAGGCAAAATGATGGTAGCTATATTATATTGTTATTGTATGTAGATGACATGCTTGTTGCAGGGTCTAACATGTAGGAAATAAATGTGCTCAAAAGAAAATTGGCAAATTCATTTGCAATGAAGGATTTGGGCGCTGCAAAACAAACCCTTGGTATGAGAATAACTAGAGACAGGAAAAATCACAAATTAACACTGTCTCAAAATGAGTACATACAAAAGGTATTGAAAATATTTAATATGCAGAATTCAAAACTAGTTAGTACACCTTTTGCTAGCCATTTCAAACTTAGTGAGGAGATGTGCCACAAGACCCAAGAAGAAATGGACTATATGTCTAAAGTTCCATATGCATCAGCAGTTGGAAGCTTAATGTATGCAATGGTCTGCACAAGGCCTGATATTGCACATGCAGTGGGAGTTGTAAGAAGGTACATGAAAAATCCAAGAAAATAACATTGGATGGTAGTGAAATGGATTCTCAAATATTTGAGAAGTACCACAAATCAAGCATTATGCTTTGGTGGTTCAAACATTGATCTACAAGGATATGTTGATGCAGATATGGTAGATGACAGAGATAACAGGAGGAGCACTATAGGATATGTATTTATTGTAGGTCGAACAACTATTAGTTGGGTTCCAAAAATCCAAAGTGTTGTTGCACTTTCAACGACAGAAGCAGAATATGTTGCTGCTATAGAGGCTAGTAAGGAAATGATTTGGTTACGAAGGTTTATGGATGAATTGGGTAAGAAGCATGATATGGGCACGTTATACAGTGATAGCCAAAGTGTTATTCATCTTGAAAAGAACTCAACATTTCATTCTAGGACTAAACACATACAACTCAAGTACCATTTCATATGGTCAGTGTTGGAAGATGGACAATTGAAGCTGGAAAAGATACACACTAGCCAGAATCCTGCAGATATGCTAACAAAATTTGTAACTACGGAGAAACTGAGAACATGCTCAGTGTCAATTGGTCTTCAAGGATGACGATGAAGATGAGAAACAACCAGGTCCAAAGAGGAGTCATTGTCCAGCAAATGAAGCAGTGGTGGAGTTGTTACAATCAGTCTCCAAGTGGGAAATTGTTGGGTGTGGAGCCTGATTATCTTGTTTATTTTGAATCACAATGTTGGACCCCTGTACCTTAATGGGGGCGGAAACACCACCCATAATTAAATGCTACCTGGGGGGGCGACTGGACTTTATGGAGCCCCCCCCTGGCGGGGGGTTTCGGGGACAACGCCCCCGAAGCTAAAAACAGATGTAAAATTGCCTTGTAAAAGTATAGTAATTTCTAGTCAATCTAGGTCATTCATTAGGCAGATGATCTGATGGTAGAAGTTATGGTTAGTTTATGGTTTTTTGCCCTAGAAGGAAACCTTTCACTTGTATGAAAGTATTTTTGTATTGTGGCTGTGTATTGTATGTGTATTCTCAGAGCGAGAAACATAGAGGGAGACTGTGAGATAGAATAGAGGATATTACAGCAGATCTGTTGTAGGTTGTGTCTCTTCATTTTGCTGGATAATAGAAAGGAAGGATTGGCTGTTCGGGGTGGACCTAGCCCAAATTGGGTGAACCACGTATATCTGTCTCTCTGGTTTTATGTGTATTGTATGCTTGTGTTTTCCGCATATTTTATGTGTTGCATTGCTCTGTAATATATAATTTTCTAACACAAGGGTGGACGTGGTACAACCCCTCCCCCGTGATGCATTATCAGAGTCTTATAAATATAGGCCACTCACACTGACACATTCATCCATAAGTTTGTGTGATTGCAATAGCAGGAGTTTAAGGTTGAAATGAATGGCCATTAATTCAAAGAGTGATCCCACTAGTGAAAATTTACCAACCTTGCACTTAAGGTTACTCCCAAGTTAGTTCATTATGCACATTAGCCATCACATGCAATGGAGGAGTCTTGATTTGTGTCCCAAGGAGGTTCCACATGAGGTGAAGAGTAAATTCTCATCCAAGCTTTGATACGATAGGGAATCAAGGCCATTAATAATGACCTATGGCTCCAACAATTAGTATTCATTGTACGAAGGTGGTAAGTTCCTTTTTAAATCATCATCCTTGTCTTTGGAAATGATTCTCTTTGTTGTTTCCTTCTATAGTATGGCGGTTTTTCTGTTGACTCTCCTTCACACATGCCCTTTCTCTCCCTGATCCATGTTTTTCCTACTTTTCCTATGTCATTCTCCGTAAATTGATTTTTGTTTTTCTCTCCTCCTTTATGGTCTCTTCCCTAACTTTTGGGAATGCACTTAGCTGCACCTTCACCTCAGAAAATGCTACTTCTTATCTCACACAATGCCCACAATCTACGACCCCTCGTCTATGTTTAAGCCTATCTATTATGGGTTTTTCCTAAAGGTTTCGTTACACCTCCCCTAGTCTTTGACTTTGGCCACACCCCACCCATTCTAGTTTTCAATCCCTACACCTTCTTGAGACACCCAATCGCTCGAAAACTTGCCAAAAGCTGGCGAGCTGTTGCATATTACAATGAAATGTGAAACACTCAAGCACAATGGGCGACACAGTCCTCGATCGAGCTATTTCATGCCCACACACTGCAATGATTAAAAAAGAATTTGCTAATGTTGAATGGGAGACTGCAAGGGAATGGGGTTGCTTATTAGAAGTGGAAATAGCTAGTGAAATAGCAGTGAAGGTTCTATATGTAGGACACAAGAGGATAAAATTCAATTTGATATATGTACATTGTAGAAAATCCATGAAATTATGATTTTCTAATATGAGCAATCTAAAATAAAATTTCTTCTCACATAAACACAAAATTTATCTACTAGATATAGTGGAATAGAAACAGAAACAAAAGCACAATCACACAATTTAAAAACACAGAATTGTCTAGGGAACCCAATTGGGAAAACCCTCTGCTTGATGAGAATTTTATTGATAGCAAAAACTGAGCTATTGATATTTGACAAAATGCAATTGTTTCAATCTGAAAGACACACAAGTTGTCTTTCCTGCTTGATCTATGTTTAAAACCTTTGCAAGATTGTTGATCTTTGTTTCCCTCATCCAACTTGTGCACAAGCTTCTCTTGCACACTCTTCCTCTCACAAACTCCACACACAAACTCGTGCTCACCAAAGCAATAATTAAACTTGGGCAATTGTTCCTTCTTTTAAAGGAGATTCGAATGATTAAAATTAGTGAGTTTTCTAATTAAGGAATTGAACTGCAGCTTTTCTAATTAACAAAAGTCAACAAGACTAGTTAATTGGATCGTCGTAAAATTTAGGAGGCTAACTCCACTTAAGCTTTCAGTGCCCAATTTAACTCACACTATAAGATCAAAAAGCGACCTTCAACTTCAACATATCAGTTAATTGCGTCATGCATTCCTAATTTTTAGGGAAAATCCTAATTTTTAAGGACTCGACCATGTACAAAAAGGAACTCGACTTTGACTCCTTAAATTAAGGCACAAATCAGGGAATCACTTTTCTCTCAAATTTTCAACGCTCCCTATTAGTGAGGAAGGTGTTCCTGGAAGAACCTTATCCACCTAGATCTTTCTCCAACACCACCAAGTTTTTCGCTGCTGCAACTGCTCCCTCTAAATTAGAAGGCTTCCCTGCTTTCTTCTGCAAAACCTTTTTTGAAGACCTTTTCTTTCCCACCATGTTCTGTGAGACCATAATATGCCACTATCAATGATCACAACTCCTTTTGTGTCACTGAACTTTGGCCTAAATAGTATGCCCTCTAGTTGCTCCTTTGTCCATCGAGGATGCAAAACATAGGGACTTATTTTAGTTGTTCACAACTCTGTTTGTAAACAGCTCTTTGGTTTGCCACTTCTACCTTCCTCTGCATCTATGAAGAAGACAAGTCAAGGGGTTCTTTTAGCTGTTCACAGCTTCGTTTGTGAACAACTCTTTAGTTGCCCACTTCTACCTTATTTTTCTACTATGATGAAGACAAGTCAAGGGCACAGAGGATGCCCACTTTCACTGTAAAATGTCTTTCTTCAACAATAGACTGGGGTTGAATACTAGCCCTTTTCGTTGCTTCCTTTATACCTTCAAGGATCAACCCTGAGCTTCAACAATTCTACCGCTCCAACCAGATTTGATGTCCTTCTCAAATGTTGGACTTGGGGCACCAAAGACACCTTCTAACTGCCCTCCAAACAATGCATAAGATGTCCACCAAAATTGTTCCAAACTTGGACCATCAATCTAGCAACAACACCTACATAGAAAGAAATTTACCACACCTGAGACGTTAACTTTTGTCCCAAATATCTGGTCTTGTGCATGCACACAATACTGCAACTTTCTTCGCCTGGTTAAGGTTTCCTATAGCAGTTGTTATAGTCCTCCTAATCTAGGCTACAAGAGCTTCATCTCCTTCTCAAACTGCACATAAATATGTAGCCTACCTAAGAGAAATAACACTTCAAACTATTCACAAAACTACCAAGAATTCGTCCTCCAACCCTCTTCCTCAACCATCTCCGATACCATGTAGAAAATCCACGAAATTTTGATTTGCTAATATGAGAAATATGAAATAAAATTTCTTCTCACATAAACACAAAATTTATCTACTAGATGCAATGGAATAGGAACATAAATAAAGGCACAATCATACAATTCAAAAACACGGAATTTTCTAGGGAACCCAACTGGGAAAATCCTCTGCTTGATGGGAATTTTACTGATAGAAAAAACTTAGCAATTGAACTCTTATAAAATACCACTGTTTCAATCTTAAGACACACAAGTTGTCTTTCCTGCTTGATCTAAGCTTGAATCCTTTGCAATATTGTTGATCTCTGCTACCCTCTTCCAACTTGTGCACAAGCCTCTCTTGCACACTCTTCCTCTCACAAGCTTTGCGCACAAACTCGTGCTTCCTATTGTTTGGTCTCACCAACTCGTGCTCACCAAAACAATAATTAAACTTGGGTCTTCATTCTTTCTTTTAAAGGCAATTCAAATGGTTAAAAATAGTGAGTTTTCTAATTAAGGAATTGAACTGAAGTTTTTCTAGTTAACAAAAGTCGACATAACTAGTTAACTGGATCCTCCTAAAATTTAGGAGGCTAACTCCACTTGAGCTTTCAGTTACCAATTTAACTCAACACTAGAAGATCAAAACTCAACCTCATGCATTCCTAATTTTTAGGGAAAATCCTAAATTTTAGGAACTCGACCATGCACAAAAATGATCTCGACTTTGACTCCTTGAATTAAGGCACAAATCAAGGAATCACTTTTCTGGCTAATTTTCAACATACACCACAAACATAGATAAGCACATGAAAAATGCTACTAGGATGAGTTTTATTCAATTGTAATGGCGCACAAGACGAAATCACATTGATGCTCGATGAAATTCAACTCATGACACATGGATTGGACCAAAAAAATGACTTGAATTGAGGCACATTTGGGACTCCCTCCTGATCTAGGCCGCTCACCAAGGAGCAACAAAGAACCTATTGCTATTGAAGAATCCCAAAAAATCGTTAATGGTTTATGCTCATTCTCATTTTGTTTATTTTCCAAACTAGTTTTCCAATTATCAGTTCATACTACATCGTAGTTCTAGGCTCAAGCAAGTCCTAAACCTCATGAAATATGCTCTATAATTTTGAATTTTCAAGACAATTGCAATTTTTGGTTTCTCAAAGAATTTTGATTTTGTCACTGGTCTAGTTTCTCTAGTAGCAAAATAACGCAAAACAATATGCATATTTTTATTAGGATCTAAGAAATGAAATCACTTTCCCTTAGCAGAAAAAATAAAATGATAAACTTAATAAAAATAAATCTAAATTTAACAAATATTTATTTTTATAGTTAAATCGGACACTAAATTGGTATATGATATTCTCTTGTTTATGGGGCAAGGGATCCACCTCTGCTCTAGCCAGTGATTTGATTACTAAAATCTACAAAAGCATACATAATCTACATCCTCTAGATTTAACAATTATTTAATCACTAAAATCTATAAAAACATATATGTTCTACCACACTAAGTTTAAACATATAACCTCTCAAAAGAAAACACATATTCTTAATCATCTCAACCAACACACCTAATACCACAGCTATTGCTTCATAATATAAAAAGTTGACCTTCATTTAAATTCACAAAGCAGTTGTTTGCTCGATTAAAAACTCTGGAGACAGAGGACTTAGTGAGTGTCTGCAAAATGTAGAAAAGCATGACAGAGGTCTTTAAGTGAGAAAAAATAACAGAAACTTTCACCTGATAAACGGTGTGAAGACAGTCACTTCAAATGTCAATATTTGCCAAAAAAAAAAATGCATTTTCATTTCTAAATATTGCTTTTTGGACAGCATTATGTTACAGTTAAATTTGCTATAAGATGTTTTCCATACATCGGGCAATTTCAGACTCCTGCTTCCTTCCTTTCCCAGAAGCATTTTAACTGCTTCCTGTCTGAAAGAATGTTTTTCATACATGGGGCAATTTCAGACTCCTGCTTCCTTTCCCAGAAGCATTTTGACTGCTTCCTGTGGTCAGCAATCTCGATCAACTGGCATTCACAGATAAAACTACATAATGGATACAAAATCTTACGGCTTGGCCATTTCCAAATTAAATCTACTTGAATATGAAGAACCAGAGCATGGATCAGCTCCCAACAACAAATCCACTACTTCTCGCATAAAAGGCCTCATGGCAGGTAGATGGCTGGTGCAGAGCACTGCTATTTTGAGCACCTTAATCATGCTCTCCTTGTAAATATCAGGTATCCTGCTATCTATCACCTCAAATGTGCTTTCTCTGGTAGAAATTTTACAAGAAATCCAGCGAACAATGTCCTTGTTCTCCCCAAAACCTGGCTCTAGAGGTTGTCTGCCAGTCACAAGCTCCATCAGCACAACCCCGAAGCTGTATACATCACTCTTTTCGCTCACCTTATATGTGTAGGCATACTCTACAACCCACAATCACATATTATCAGTTACTTTCATTCTTCTAAATTGTTAGCATGGCATTTGTTTTGGGCTACTATAAAACATTACTATGTTCAACCCTTTTACAAAGTATGAATGATGGATTACCATGGCATTTGTTTTGGGCTACTATAAAACATTGCTATGTTCAACCCTTTTACAAATAATGAATGATGGATTACCTGGAGCAATGTAGCCATGGGTGCCAGCAATAATAGCTGTAGAGTCTCCCCCTCCACAGGATTGAAGGATTTTTGCAACTCCGAAATCAGCTAAGCGTGGCTCGCAATCTTCATCTAACAGTATATTACTGGATTTAACATCTCTGTGAACAATAGCAGGAACACAGTCACTGTGCAAATAAACCAATCCATGAGCTATTCCAAGCGCTATTTTATAGCGTGTCTGCCAATCCAATATTGGACCGGTTGTCTGATGCAGTCTGTCCCACAAACTCCCATTCTTCATGTATTCGTAAACAAGGAGGTGTGATTCTGTGCTAGAAATGCAGCAGTAGAGTTTCACTATATTTTTATGTCTGATAGAGCCTAAGGTTTCAACCTCCATCTTGAATTGTCGATATCTGAGTGCCTCTTTGCTGTGGTTAAGCATGGTGCCCTTGTTGTTGGTCCAGAGCTGCTTTACAGCAATAACTTCTCCCTCCCTTAACTCTCCTCTGTATACCTTTCCAGATCCCCCATTGCCAATCATGTTCTCTTCCGTCAAGCAATGGAGAATGTCATCGTTAGTGAAGTTCAGATTGTAAAAGTATTTCATATCCCAAGATAGGGCTTCCATACTATCTCGATCAGGGCTTCTGTACAAAAGGAAGCCGATAACAAGAATTAACAGTGCAGCCGCAACGACTGTGCCCGCAATGATAAGTTTTATATGGAATTTTCTTCTGGATGAAGAAGGGCATCGCTTCAGGAAATCTGAACTGACATTGTTTGCACATAGCCCAAGGTTTCCAAAAAAGCTATGGTTTCCTGCCAGGTAAATCAGCCGCGCTGGCACAGGCCCTGTCAACTGATTGTTGGAAAAATCAAGCAAGCTTAGCTTCAATGAAGAAAGGCTCGTTGGAATCTGACCACTGAGCTGATTGTTGGAGAGGTTCAGAGAATTAAGAACTTGAATGGATCCCAATGATGCAGGAATAGTACTGTTCAGTGTATTTCCAGCGAGATTTATTTCAGCAAGAACCCCGCAGAGCCCTAATGTTTGAGGTATAGAGCCAGAGAGCACGTTATGTTGCAAAAGCAGGCTATTCAGCATGCTCAAATTTCCAATTTCAGCAGGCAATTCACCAGATAGCCTATTATTGCTTGCATCTACTCTAGCCAAGAGCAGTGCCTGGCCAATTTCTGGAGGCAAGCTTCCTGAGAACTGATTGTTTTGGATGAAGAGTTCAGATACATTTTTGGCCTTGCTGATTCCTTGGCCTATTTCCCCCTCAAAACTATTGAAACTCAAATCAATTATGGTGGCATGTGGTAATCCCCAGACACCAGATGGTACCGTGCCTGTCAGATTGTTATTGTTTACTCGAAAGCGATTCAGCGTTGAACAGGCCCCATATGATTCGGGAATCCCACCTGTAAAGAAGTTTTGTAGAACAAGAAAGTAAACCAATTTACCCCTTTTACATATATCAGGGGGCAGCATTCCTGTGAGACCATTCTCTGATACATCTATGGTAGTGAAATCAGACAAACTACCAAGGTTTTGTGGTATAGGACCAGTGAGATTATTCTCGTACAGAGATAGATCTGCCAGATACTGGAACTCGCCAAACTCATTGGGTATTTCGCCTGAAATGTTGTTTGTATAGAGGTGAAGAGACTCTAAATTGTTCAAGCTTGCAAGCTCGGACAGTGTCCCGTTGAGCGAGTTCTTAGAGGCATCAAATAACCTCAAGGACGTGAGGTTTCGAAACCCTGAAGGGATCTCTCCTGTAAGGTAATTATTATAAAGTTGCAATCCAGACAGCTTCCTAAGCTTTGTGATTTCTTTTGGTATAGTTCCTGTTAAATAATTGTAAGAGAGTTCTAGGATTCCAAGCTCTGTCAGATTGGCTATGTAAGGCGAAATGGGTCCTGCCAGGCTAATGTTCGACAATTGCAATCGATTTAAGCGCTTTAGGCCGAATATTTCTGTGGGTATGAAGCTCTGAGACAGAGGATTATCATTTAAGTTCAAGGCATACAATTGAGTCAGAGTTGTAACAGAAACAGGGAACTTACCAGAAAAATTGTTAATCGACAAGTCCAGACTTTGAAGGGAGCTGAGTGCTGAGAAATCAGGCAAACTTCCCGCCAATGAATTGGTTGTAAGGTTTAATGTCTCCAACTGACTGCAATTATTCCAAACCCCATCTGGAATGTTTCCATACAGAGAATTTGTACCCAACTGAATACTCTTCAATGCCTTTAGCCCACAAATGACAGAAAAGGGAACAGGGCCACTCAATCTTCTTCTTTCCAAAATGATATCTGTGACTGAACCGCTAGTATTGCACCTGATTCCATTCCACTGACATGGAGAAGAAGCGGAGCTCTCCCAGTTGCTCAATGCATCTGTTGGGTCTTGAAGATTGGCCTTTACAGTGAGTAGAATTTGAATTTCTTCCACTTGGGCATTAAGCTGGGATAAACAAACGATGAATGCGATAAGCAAGGGAAGAAGAATTCTGAGAATGGCCATGGCAGAGAATTTGGGGATTATTTCCAGGAATGCATCATTGATTCTTCCTGGGCAATAATAGAACTATCTGTACAGGGCATTGAGTTCCAACCACCCCAGGATTACGTATACCATATCAGATACCCAGCCGCTGGTTAATCTTTCAGCCGTGTCTGGGATAAAGTCAAATTCCATTAAGAGTCTGCGTCTTTCATGCGCCCCGGAGGTTGCTGCGAGGAAACTGTCCACATTACGGCTCGTGCCCATCGAGTTCCACCGACTCCAATCATTAGAATTCGTATGCCATAAGTCTGCCCCAACTTGTTTAGGTTTCAGTCGCCTCCATATAGAAGTCAAATCTTCATATTGTATCTTGTCACTGAAATTTCTAGTTATTTTTTAATCTTACATAATCATGACACAGAAATAAATATTTTAAATTTAAAAAATAAATAAATAAACAATTTGTTTTCTTTAAGATTTATTATCCATAATAATTATTAAATAAAATAAACATTACATATACCCTATTACTTCTTTTCATTCATATAAGAGAATAAATAGAAGTATGATCTTATCAATAATAATTACTCAATAGAATAAATATTAAATACGTATTATTACTTCTTTTTCCATTTATATAAGAGAATAAACCGAAGTACTATATTATCAATAATAATTATTTAATAAAAAAATAAACATTACATATGCATTATAAGAGAATAAACTGAAGTATGATATTATCAATAATAAATAAATATTACATATGTATTATTACTTCTTTTCATTCATGTATAAGAATAAATATTAGAAATATAATATTCTCAATTTTATATGGAAGAAATGAAAAGTTTCATTACAAATGATATTATAAACATTAACAATATTAAAAAAAATGTTACTTTTAAGTTCAAAGAAAAATGTGGTGTGAGAAAGATCTAGCAGCTAAAGAAAATTAAGATATTATAAGGAGGTCATCAACGCCATTTTAGAAGATCAAAAGTATCTATCTATTTTAACTAGCTCAAAGAAGAAAATTAATATAGCCAAGATTAGAACGAACTCTCATGAGCTCCATAGTGAAATAGGTCATTGGATAGTTCCTAAAACACCATGGATGGAAAGGATCTGCCATCTCTGTGAGAATATGAACATCGAAGATGAAAATCACTTCCTTTTAGAGTGCCCCGCATACAACCACATTAGAGCTCAATTTCATAATCTTTGTTGCAATACTCACCTTCCCAACCTTTTAAGATGTCAAAATTATAGTGACCTCCAGAGGTTTCTCTCCAAGCTTTTTGAGCATAGGAATAAAATCTTAAATCAAACTAAATGACTCTTTTCTTTAGATCCGATAGACCAAAGATTGGTCTTAGTAGACGTTAACCACCATCATCATCATCAAAAAAGTGAGAATGGTAATGGAAAGGGTATCATATCATTTTGTATTTAAAAAATTTGTGTTTTTTTAAAATGTAATTAGTTAAAAAATGATATAAAATATAAATTTCAATATAGACTGTAATATATATTATGTTAATTAGTTTCAATTTATTTAAACATTTAAAATAAATGTTGTAAAAAATATATAACAATTAACAATTAATATAATTTCTATAAATATTAACATTTTTCAAACGCCAACATTAATACAGTTTCAGTGGGTCTAATGGTTTAGAACATGTGTTTCCTTCTAAGTGGTCACAGGTTCAAAATCAGTTAGAGGGTAGAGTATGTAAAGGGTCTCATACACCAATTTGGTGTCTGGCTTGGTTTTGTATAATATTAACTTGTCCCACAAACAAAAAGACCTTATACACCAATTTGGTTTTATTTCAATGCATGAATAACATAACAATGATTATTACTTAAACATTGAATACATTTTACCATAACATTATAACCTTGTTTTTTTGTTTAGTTTATATTTGTATAACTATTAAACTTAATAGAGTTTTGAGATGGTACAATATAGAAACAAAAGTGATCCATTTTAGCCTTTAATTTCTAATTTTTAAATCACTAGTCATTATAAATTTGAAATATAAACTTTTTGAAATTATGATTACTCATTAAAAATTTGTAATTATGAAATCGTAAACATTTAAGATTTAGATGAGTTATCTCTAAAAAATACCATTAAAACAAAAAAATATTATATTTTATTTAAACCAACCAAAAATTTTTGTATTTCTCTATTTAAAATTAAAAAAAAAGAAATAACATATATATAAATATTTTATTAGTATTTTTATTTGAACAATATTACAAATTGATTAAAAAAATCCATGATAAAATAATAAACTTTTTTATATTAAAGATGACATTAATTTCTTCTCGAAATTTGTAATCGACAAAAGGTAATATGTCAAGTTGTTTATCTGAATCTGATCTGATTTAGGCCGGGGGTCTTCATGATAGCTGCAGATAAGGCACGTTCCATAATATCATGTCAAGTTGTTTATCTGAATCTGATTTAGGCCGGGGGATCTTCATGTTAGCTTGAAAGAAGGCGCATTCTAATATCATTACAGGTGGCCACTTTGGCCATGAAAAATATTTTAAATATGATTGGGCACGTTTGAGACAGTGAGTGTTATGTTTTATTATCCACTTTTACTGTCCATATAAGCTCTGGTTTCCACTTTTCCACTATACAGAAGATCTGGTTAATCACGTTTCTCAACGTCGATTTTTTCGTGCATATATATTAATTCCATTTTGATAATATATTAAGCAGTAGTTTAACTAGATTGTTTTTTGTCTTGAAAATGATTGAAATTCAGGTAATGTTTTAAGAAAATTTGGCAGGGATTTTGTAAATCTAAGTTATAGCTATCAAACTTCAGTGTTTTGGGTGCTCTAGAAGTTTTTGATGGCGCTGAATTTATTTCTATCATCAAAAACATGATTTAAACAATCTTATTACAAAATTTCTTAAAAAAAAATTACCCAAATTCTGACCAATTTTGACCGTCCAAACAATTCCTCTAGCTAAATAAACAATTATATATATTAATATTATTTATAATGTCCAAAAACATTATATTATGAAATTTTTAGTGACTATACTATTCACATTCATCCTCAATAACAAAATTTTGAACAATGTCCACCGATCACCACAAGACTTGTTGACGTGGCCAACAAGCCCCCTCGTCGTTTCTTTTAAATTAGAACTTACGCAAAGAGAAAACTATGATTCATATCATGTAAGCACGACTATGCGAATATTGAATATACTTCCTCGGAAAAAATATCGTGAAATGATGGGTTTGTTTCCTGTGTATGGATCTCTAACCAATAATTTGAAGTATATATAAGTTAAACTCACGACTCAAAATGGTTTCATTTATATTGGAATTAACATGAGTCTATGTTAATTGAAATATAGTTTGAGTGGGTTTAATAGTTGAGTGTGTGTTTTCTTTTTAGATATTATAGGTTTAAAATGCTAAAGTATATGTCTTTGTCTCTTGTCTTACAAACAATAGGATTTTATACACTAATTTCTTGGCAATGACCTTAAAATTGGATAGTAATAATAACAATTATCATCCAGATTGGGGAAGGAAATTGAACCGGTGAAAATTGAACGTGTGATGAGTGCCATAACAACTAGTCTCATCACACTTTAACCAAAACCCCACAAACTTTATATTTACTTTCAATATAAAAAATCTGTGTTAATAAGTTTTTTAAAAAAGATTTACAATTCACTCATTTTTAATTATATATATCAGTTCAAGTTAAGGGGAATATAAAGTATTAATATTTAAATTAAGGCAAATACAATTAGGGAAAAATTTACGTATATATAAGTTCATGTTAAGGGGAATATAAAGTATTAATATTTAAAGTAAGGCAAGTACAATTAGGGAAAAATTTTCATATATATATTTAGTCTAGTTGAATTTTTAACAGTATCCTAATAACTTAATTAAAGAAAAAACAATTGTTTTTAACATTTTGAAAAACAAGTAAATTTAGTAAATAAATTTTATGTATTTATTGGGCCTACATATTATGAGGAAGATGCCAAAATAATAAAATATTGGCCATAAATTAAAAAAAAAATTGGCCAACATAACAACAAAAAAAATCAATATTGGCCATAAATAAAATCAATTATTTCAATCTGAAAGACACACAAGTTGTCTTTTCTGCTTGATCTATGTTTAAAACCTTTGCAAGATTGTTGATCTTTGTTTCCCTCATCCAACTTGTGCACAAGCTTCTCTTGCACACTCTTCCTCTCACAAGCTGCACACACAAACTCGTGCTCACCAAAGCAATAATTAAACTTGGGCCATTGTTCCTTCTTTTAAAGGAGATTCGAATGATTAAAATTAATGAGTTTTCTAATTAAGAAATTGAACTGGAGATTTTCTAGTTAATAAAGGTCAACAAAACTAGTTAATTGGATCTTCCTAAAATTTAGGAGGCTAACTCCACTTAAGCTTTCAATGCCCAATTTAACTTACACTATAAGATCAAAAAGTGACCTTCAACTTCAACATATCAGTTAATTGCCTCGTGCATTCCTAATTTTTAGGGAAAATCCTAATTTTTAAGGACTCCACCATGTACAAAAAGGAACTCGATTTTGACTCCTTAAATTAAGGCACAAATCAGGGAATCACTTTTCTCTCAAACTTTCAACGCTCCCTCTTAGTGAGGAAGGTGTTCCTGGAAGAACCTTGTCCACCTAGATCTTTCTCCAACACCACCAAGTTTTTCACTGCTGCAACTGCTCCCTCTAAATTAGAAGGCTCCCCTGCTTTCTTTTGCGGAACCTTCTTTGAAGACCTTTTCTTTCCCACCATGTTCTGTGAGTCCATAATATATGCCACTATCAATGATCACAACTCCTTTTGTATCATTGAACTTTGGCCTAAACAGTATGCCCTCTAGTTGCTCCTTTGTCCATCGAGTATGCAACACATAGGGACTTATTTTAGTTGTTCACAACTCCATTTGTAAGCAGCTCTTTGGTTTCCCACTTCTACCTTCCTCTGCATCTATGAAGAAGACAAGTCAAGGGGTTCTTTTCGCTGTTCACAGCTTCGTTTGTGAACAACTCTCTAGTTGCCCACTTCTGCCTTATTTTTCTACTATGATGAGGACAAGTCAAGGGCACAGAGGTTGCCCACTTTCACTGTAGAATGTCTTTCTTCAACAATAGACTAGGGTTGAATGCTAGCCCTCTTCGTTGCTTCCTTTGTACCTTCAAGGATCAACCCTGAGCTTCAACAATTATACCGCTCCAACCAGATTTGATGTCCTTCTCAAATGTTGGACTTGGGGCACCAAAGGCACCTTCTAACTGCCCTCCAAACAATGCATAAGATGTCCAAAATTGTTCCAAACTTGGACCATCAATCTAGCAACAACACCTACATAGAAAGAAATTTACCACACCTGAGACGTTAACTTTTGTCCCAAATATCTGGTCTTGTGCATGCACACAATACTGCAACTTTCTTCGCCTGGTTAAGGTTTCCTATAGCAGTTGTTATAGTCCTCCTAATCTAGGCTACAAGAGCTTCATCTCCTTCTCAAACTGCACAGAAATATGCAGCCTATTCCTAAGAGAAATAACAATTCAAACTATTCACAAAACTACCAAGAATTCGTCCTCCAACCCTCTTCCTCAACCATCTCCGATACCATGTAGAAAATCCACGAAATTTTGATTTGCTAATATGAGAAATATGAAATAAAATTTCTTCTCAAAAAACAAAAAATTTATCTACTAGATGCAATGGAATAGGAACATAAATAAAGGCACAATCATACAATTCAAAAACACGGAATTTTTTAGGGAACCCAACTGGGAAAATCCTCTGCTTGATGAGAATTTTACTGATAGAAAAAACTTAGCAATTGAACTCTTATAAAATACAACTGTTTCAATCTGAAGACACACAAGTTGTCTTTCCTGCTTGATCTAAGCTTGAATCCTTTGCAATATTGTTGATCTCTGCTACCTTCTTCCAACTTGTGCACAAGCCTCTACTGCACACTCTTCCTCTCACAAGCTTTGCGCACAAATTCGTGCTTCCTATTGTTTGGTCTCACCAACTCGTGCTCACCAAAACAATAATTAAACTTGGGTCTTCATTCCTTCTTTTAAAGGCAATTCAAATGGTTAAAAATAGTGAGTTTTCTAATTAAGGAATTGAACTGAAGTTTTTCTACTTAACAAAAGTCGACATAACTAGTTAACTGGATCCTCCTAAAATTTAGGAGGCTAACTCCACTTGAGCTTTCAATTAGTAATTTAACTCAACACTAGAAGATCAAAACTCGACCTCATGCATTCCTAATTTTTAGGGAATATCCTAAATTTTAGGAACTCGACCATGCACAAAAATGATCTCGACTTTGACTCCTTGAATTAAGGCACAAATCAAGGAATCACTTTTCTGGCTAATTTTCAACATACACCACAAACATATATTAGCACATGAAAAATGCTACTAGGATGAGTCTTATTCAATTGTAATGGCGCACGAGACGAAATCATGTTGATGCTCGATGAAATTCAACTCATGAGACATGGACTGGACCAAAAAAATGAAGTGAATTGAGGCACATTTGGGACTCCCTCCTGATTTAGCCTACTCACCAAGGAGCAACAAAGAACCTATTGCTATTGAAGAATCAAACTCCCCAAAAAAATCGTTAATGGTTTATGCTCATTCTCATTTTGTTTATTTTCAAAAGTAGTTTTCCAATTATCAGTTCATAGTAGTTCTAAGCTCAAGCAAGTCCTAAACCTCATGAAATATGCTCTATAATTTTGAATTTTCAAGACAATTGCAATTTTTGGGTTCTCAAAGAATTTTGATTTTGCCACTGGTCTAGTTTTTCTGGTAGCAAAATAACGCAAAACAATATGCATATTTTTATTAGGATCTAAGAAATGAAATCACTTTCCCTTAGCAGAAAAAATAAAATGATAAATTTAATAAAAATAAATCTAAATTTAACAAATATTTATTTTTATAGTTAAATCGGACACTAAATTGGTGTATGATATTCTCTTGTTTATGGAGCAAGGGATCCACCTCTGCTCTAGCCAGTGATTTGATTACTAAAATCTACAAAGGCATACATACTCTACATCCTCTAGATTTGACAATTATTTAATCACTAAAATCTATAAAGACATATATGTTCTACCACACTGAGTTTAAACATATAACCTCTCAAAAGAAAACACATATTCTTAATCATCTCAACCAACACACCTAATACCACAGCTATTGCTTCATAATATAAGAAGTTGACCTTCATTTAAATTCACAAAGCAGTTGTTTGCTCGATTAAAAACTCTGGAGACACAGGACTTAGTGAGTGTCTGCAAAAATGTAGAAAAGTATGACAGAGGTCTTTTAGTGAGAAAAAATAACAGAAACTTTCACCTGATAAACTGTGTGAAGACAGTCACTTCAAATGTCAATATTTGCCCAAAATAAACTGCATTTTCATTTCTAAATATTGCTTTTTGGACAGCATTATGTTACAGTTAAATTTGCTAAAGATACAATCACGTGTTTGCACAGGTAATTTCTGAAAAAATGTTTTTCATACATGGGGCAATTTCAGACTCGTGCTTCCTTTCCCAGAAGCATTTTGACTGCTTCTTGTCTGAAAGAATGTTTTTCATACATGGGGCAATTTCAGACTCCTGCTTCCTTTCCCAGAAGCATTTTGACTGCTTCCTGTGGTCAGCAATCTCGATCAACTAGCATTCACAGATAAAACTACATAATGGATACAAAATCTTGATAAAACTACATAATGGATACAAAATCTTACGGCTTGCCCATTTCCAAATAAAATCTACTTGAATATGAAGAACCAGAGCATGGATCAGCTCCCAACAACAAATCCACTACTTCTCGCATAAAAGGCCTCATGGCAGGTAGATGGCTGGTGCAGAGCACTGCTATTTTGAGCACCTTAAACATGCTCTCCTTGTACATATCAGGTATCCTGCTATCTATCACCTCAAATGTGCTTTCTCTGGTAGAAATTTTACAAGAAATCCAGCGAACAATGTCCTTGTTCTCCCCAAAATTTGGCTCTATAGGTTGTCTGCCAGTCACAAGCTCCATCAGCACAACCCCGAAACTGTATACATCACTCTTTTCGCTCACCTTATATGTGTAAGCATACTCTGCAACCCACAATCACATATTATCAGTTACTTTCATTCTTCTAAATGTTAGCATGGCATTTGTTTTGGGCTACTATAAAACATTACTATGTTCAACCCTTTTACAAAGTATGAATGATGGATTACCATGGCATTTGTTTTGGGCTACTATAAAACATTGCTATGTTCAACCCTTTTACAAATAATGAATGATGGATTACCTGGAGCAATGTAGCCATGGGTGCCAGCAATAATAGCTGTAGAGTCTCCCCCTCCACAGGATTGAAGGATTTTTGCAACTCCGAAATCAGCTAAGCGCGGCTCGCAATCTTCATCTAACAGTATGTTACTGGATTTAACATCTCTGTGAACAATAGCAGGAACACAGTCACTGTGCAAATAAACCAATCCATGAGCTATTCCAAGCGCTATTTTATAGCGTGTCTGCCAATCCAATATTGGACCGGTTGTCTGATGCAGTCTGTCCCACAAACTCCCATTCTTCATGTATTCGTAAACAAGGAGGTGTGATTCTGTGCTAGAAATGCAGCAGTAGAGTTTCACTATATTTTTATGTCTGATAGAGCCTAAGGTTTCAACCTCCATCTTGAATTGTCGATATCTGAGTGCCTCTTTGCTGTGGTTAAGCATGGTGCCATTGTTGTTGGTCCAGAGCTGCTTTACAGCAATAACTTCTCCCTCCCTTAACTCTCCTCTGTATACCTTTCCAGATCCCCCATTGCCAATCATGTTCTCTTCCGTCAAGCAATGGAGAATGTCATCGTCAGTGAAGTTCAGATTGTAAAAGTATTTCATATCCCAAGATAGGGCTTCCATACTATCTCGATCAGGGCTTCTGTACAAAAGGAAGCCGATAACAAGAATTAACAGTGCAGCTGCAACGACTGTGCACGCAATGATAAGCTTTATATGGATTTTTCTTATGGATGAAGAAGGGCATGGCTTCAGGAAATCTGAACTGACATTGTTTGCACATAGCCCAAGGTTTCCAGAAAAGCTATGGTTTCCTGCCAGGTAAATCAGCTGCGCTGGCACAGCCCCTGTCAACTGATTGTTGGAAAAATCAAGCAAGCTGAGCTTCAATGAAGAAAGGTTCGTTGGAATCTGACCACTGAGCTGATTGTTGGAGAGGTTCAGAGAATTGAGGACTAGTATGGATCCCAATGATGCAGGAATAGTACTGTTCAGTGTATTTCCAGCGAGATTTATTTCAGCAAGAGCCCCGCAGAGCCCTAATGTTTGAGGTATAGGGCCAGAGAGCACGTTATGTTGCAAAAGCAGGCTGTTCAGCATGCTCAAATTTCCAATTTCAGCAGGCAATTCACCAGATAGCCTATTATTGCTTGCATCTACTCTAGCCAAGAGCAGTGCCTGGCCAATTTCTGGAGGCAAGCTTCCCGAAAACTGATTGTTTTGGATGAAGAGTTCAGAAACATTTTTGGCCTTGCTGATTCCTTGGCCTATTTCCCCCTCAAAACTATTGAAACTCAAATCAATTATGGTGGCATGTGGTAATCCCCAGATACCAGATGGTACCGTGCCTGTCAGATTGTTATTGTTTACTCGAAAGCGATTCAGCGTTGAACAGGCCCCATATGATTCGGGAATCCCACCTGTAAAGAAGTTTTGTACAACAAGAAAGTAAACCAATTTACCCCTTTTACATATATCAGGGGGCAGCATTCCTGTGAGACCATTATCTGATATATCTATGGTAGTGAAATCAGACAAACTACCAAGGTTTTGTGGGATAGGACCAGTGAGATTATTCTCGTACAGAGATAGATCTGCCAGATACTGGAACTCGCCAAACTCATTGGGTATTTCGCCCGAAATGTTGTTTGTATACAGGTGAAGAGACTCTAAATTGTTCAAGCTTGCAAGCTCGGACAGTGTCCCATTGAGCGAGTTCTTAGAGGCATCAAATAACCTCAAGGACGTGAGGTTTCGAAACCCTGAAGGGATCTCTCCTGTAAGGTAATTATAAAAAAGTTGCAATCGAGACAGCTTCCTAAGCTTTGTGATTTCTTTTGGTATAGTTCCTGTTAAATAATTGTAAGAGAGTTCTAGGATTCCAAGCTCTGTCAGATTGGCTATGTAAGGCGAAATGGGTCCTGCCAGGCTAATGTTCGACAATTGCAATCGATTTAAGCGCTTTAGGCTGAATATTTCTGTGGGTATGAAGCTCTGAGACAGAGGATTATCGTTTAAGTTCAAGGCATACAATTGAGTCAGAGTTGTAACAGAAACAGGGAACTTACCAGAAAAATTGTTAATCGACAAGTCCAGACTTTGAAGGGAGCTGAGTGCTGAGAAATCAGGCAAACTTCCCGCCAATGAATTGGTTGTAAAGTTTAAAGTCTCCAACTGACTGCAATTATTCCAAACCCCATCTGGAATGTTTCCATACAGAGAATTTGTACCCAACTGAATATTCTTCAATGCCTTTAGCCCACAAATGACAGAAAAGGGAACAGGGCCACTCAATCTTCTTCTTTCCAGAATGATATCTGTGACTGAACCGCTAGTATTGCACCTGATTCCATTCCACTGACATGGAGAAGAAGCGGAACTCTTCCAGTTGCTCAATGCATTTGTTGGGTCTTGGAGATTGGCCTTTACAGTGAGTAGAATTTGAATTTCATCCAGTTGGGCATTAAGCTGGGATAAACAAACGATGAACGCGATAAGCAAGGGAAGAAGAATTCTGAGAATGGCCATGGGAGAGAATTTGGGGATTATTTCCAGGAATGCATCATTGATTCTTCCTGGGCAATAATAGAACTATCTGTACAGGGCATTGAGTTCCAACCACCCCAGGATTACGTATACCATATCAGATACCCAGCCGCTGGTTAGCCGTCTCTGAGATGAAGTCAAATTCCATTGAGAGTCTGTGTCTTTTATGCGCCCCGGAGGTTGCTGCGAGGAAACTGTCCACATTACGGCTCGTGCCCATCGAGTTCCACCGACTCCAATTATTAGAATTCGTATGCCATAAGTCTGCCCCAACTTGTTTAGGTTTCAGTCGCCTCCATATTGAAGTCAAATCTTCATATCGTATATAGTCACAGAAACTTCTAGTTATTTTTTAATCTTACATAATCATGACGCAGAAATAAATATTTTAATTTTAAAAAATAAATAAATAAACAATTTGTTTTCTTCAAAGATTTATTATCCGTAATAATTATTCAATAAAATAAACATTACATGTACATTATTACTTCTTTCCATTCACATAAGAGAATAAATCGAAGTATGGTCTTATCAATAATAATTACTCAGTAGAATAAACATTAAATATGCATTATTACTGCTTTCCATTTATATAAGAGAATAAACTGAAATATGATATTATCAATAATAATTATTTAATAAAATAAATATTACATATGCATTATTACATCTCTCCATTTATATAAACATTACACATGCATTATTACTACTTCTTTTCATTTATAAAATAGGATAAACTGAAGCATGATATTATCAATAATAGAATAAATATTACATATGCATTATTACTTCTTTCCATTCATGTATGAGAATAAACATTAGAAATATGATATTCTCAATTTTATATGGATGAAGTGAAAATCTTCATCTTAATATACCAATGATATATATATATAAAAATAAGAATGGTAATGGAAAAGGTGTCCTATCATTTGTATTTAAAATATTTGTGTTTTTTTTAAATGTAATTAATTAAAAAATAACATAAAATATAAATTTCAATATAGACTGTAATATATATTATGTTAATTAGTTTCAATTTATTTAAACATTTAAAATAAATGATATAAAAAATATATAACAATTAATAATTAATATAATTTTTATAAATATTAATACTTTTCAAGCACCAACACCAATACAGTTTCAGTAGGTCTAATGGTTCAGAACATGTGTTTCTTTTTAAGTGATCACAGGTTCAAAATCAGTTATGGTACAATATAGAAACAAAAGTGATCCATTTTAGCCTTTAATTTCTAATTTTTTAATCACTAATAATTATAAATTTGAAATTATGGTTACTCATTAAAAAATTGTAATTATGAAATTGTAAGTATTTAAGATTTGGATGAGTTAACCATTAAAACAAAAACAAAAAAAAATTATTTAAACCAACCACAAAATTTTGTATTTCTTTAATTAAAATTAAAAAAAAAATAATATATACATATTTTATTAGTATTTTCATTTAAACATGATAAAATAATAAACTCTTTTATATTAAAGATGAAACTAATGTCTTCTCTTAATTTTATTGTAACATTAATACTTTATATTTAAAGTGTGAAAAAAAATCTAATTTTTACATTAATTTCTAAAATAATATATTTCTAAAACAATCTAATAGAAAATAATAAAATATGCCTAAAAAGAATCTAGTTTTTACATTAATTTTTAAAACAATATAATAGAAAATAATAAAATATGCTTAGAACATTGATTTGCTGGCATGTGGTTTGCATGATATTGATTTAATTCAATGAAATTATCTGAAAAAGCTACCAAATTCATGCTTGTGGAGCCCAATTTACCAAAAAGAAACTATATTTATCCTATTATATTTTGCTCTCATTAATCACGTTTCCATAATCGAAATTTGTAATCGACAAAAGGTAATATGTCAAGTTGTTTATCTGAATCTGATTTGATTTAGGCCGGGGCTCTTCATGTTAGCTGGAGATAAGGCACGTTCCATAATATCATGTCAAGTTGTTTATGTGAATCTGAATCTGAATCTGATTTAGGCCGGGGGGTCTTCGTGTTAGCTTGAAAGAAGGCGCATTCCATAATATCATTACAGGTGGCCACTTTGACCATGAAAAATATTTTTAAATATGATTGGTCACGTTTGAGACAGTGAGTGTTATGTTTTATTATCCACTTTTACTGTCCATATAAGCTCTGGTTTCCACTTTTCCCCTATACAGAAGATCTGGTTAATCACGTTTCTCAATCGTCGATTTTTTCGTGCAAATATATTAATTCCATTTTGATAATATATTAAGCAGTAGTCTAACTAGACTGGTTTTTTTGTTTTGAAAATCATTGAAATTCAGGGAATATTTTAAGAAAATTTGATAGGGATTTTTGTAAATCTAGGTTATAGCTATCAAACTTCAGTATTTTGGGTGTTCTAGAAGTTTTCAATGGTACTGAATCCATTTCCACCATCAAAACATGATTCAAACACTCTTATTGCAAAATTTCTTTAAAAAAATTACCCGAATTCTGGCCAATTTTGACCGTCCAAACAATTCCTTTGACTAGATAAACAACTCCATATATTAATATTATTTATGATGTCCAAAAACGTTATATTGTAGAGTTTTTTTGGTGACTATACTGTTCAAATTAGTCCTCAATAACAAAATTTTGAACAATGTCCACCAATCACCACAAGACTTGTTGACGTGGCCAACAAGCCACCCTCGACGTTTCTTTCATGATTTAGTGTGAAGCATTTAAATTAGAACTTACGCAAAGAGAAAACTATGATTCATATCATGTAATCACGACTATGCGAATATTGAATGTACTTCCTCGGAAAAAATATCGTGAAATGATAGGGTTTGTTCCCTGTGTATGGATCCATAACCAATAATTTGAAGTATATATAAGTTAAACTCACTATTCAAAATGGTTTCATTTATATTGGAATTAGCATGAGTTTATGTTAATAGAAATATAGTTTGAGTGGGTTTAATAGTTGAGTATGTGTTTTCTTTTTAGATATTACAGGTTCAAAATGGTAGAGTATATATGTTTTTGTCTCTTGTTTCACAAACAACAGGATTTTATACACTAATTTCTTGGCAGTGACCTTAAAATTGGATAGTAATAATAACAATTATCATCCAGATTGGGGAAGGGAATTGAACCAATGAGAATTGAACCTGTGATGAGTCCCATAACCACTAGCCTCATCACACTTTAACCAAAACCTCACAAATCTTATATTCACTTTCAATGTAAAAAACTGTGTTAATAAGTTTTTTTAAAAAAGATTTACAATTCACTCATTTTTTATTATATATATATATATATATATATATATATATATAAGTTCACGTTAAGGGGAATATAAAGTATTAATATTTAAATTAAGGCAAGAACAATTAGGGAAAAATTTTCATATATATATATATATATAAAAGTTCATGTTAAGGGGAATATAAAGTATTAATATTTAAAGTAAGGCAAGTACAATGAGGGAAAAATTTTAAATTTTCATATATATATATATATTTAGTCTAGTTGAATTTTTAACATTATCCTAATAACTTAATTAAAGAAAAAAACAATTGTTTTTAACATTTTGAAAAACAAGTAAATTTTATGTATTTATTGGGCCTACATATTATGAGGAAGATGCCAAAATAATAAAATATTGGCCATAAATTAAAAAAAAAAATATTGGCTAACATAACAATAACAAAAATCAATATTGGCCATAAATAAAATAATTTTATTTCTATTTTAATTTCACATTCACTTTAAAGTATTTACTATTAGAATATATTAGTAACAAAAAATGGTTTTACTATTAGTCATAAATAAAATATTTCAATGTCTGTATTAGAAAACGTAGTTTTATTTCAAGTTTATATAAAGGAAAAAAAATTAAAAAATATTCTTATATTCACTTTTCATTGTAAAAAAAATGTGTTAATTAGTTTTTTTAGAGAAATTTGCAATTCACTCATTTTATAATATAGAGTTGACATGTAACATATATATATATATATATATATATATATATATATATATATATATATATTCACTTTTCAATGTAAAGAATATGTGTTAATAAGTTTTTTTTAAGAGAGATTTGCAATTCACTCAATTTTTAAAATAGAACTGACATATAACATTATTATATATATAACCTAACCTTAACCTTACCTTAACATTAACATTGAGGGAATAATCATTCCAGAGAAGAAGGCTCTGCACTAGGTCGACCACCATGACCTAGGGTTTGGAGGTTTCAGCGCAAGCTGCCCCAGGCAGACCTCCCTCCCAGACCGTTAGGCTACGATCACACTCATGGTTAGCCTTGAGGATCACCTATGACAGAAACCAGTGGGGGGACCGCTGCTCCCCCCATCACAGGCCATCCTCCCATAGGGGCAGCGGCAAGGGCTGACATCGATAGTCAGTAAAACTCTGGTCCGCCTCATGACACTACAAAGATGACTCCCACAACACAACAGACATCTACATTAGCAGCAGAAGAAGCAAATATCAAATCAGCCACATGAATTCCGAAGAACCCCAAGAGAACCATGATCGAGCTCCTTGCGCACCGCATCAACGAAAGAATACAATTCATGAAGGATCATGCGTTGATAGGCAAGTTCATGGGTTTTTGGCTCACTAAAAAAGCCCTCCGAGGATGGATAGCTTCCAAATGGAAACCCAAGGGCCATATTGACCTTCACCTATGTGCTAAAGGCTTCTTCAATGTGATCTTTACCTGTATTGAAGACAAAAATAGGATCATGGATGAAGGACCCTATTTCTTCAACTCTGTAGGCTTATAATTCTGCCATTGGACTAAGCGATTCAACCCAGACAAACAAGATGTTACATGGTCCCTGGTCTGGATCCGGCTCTATTCCCTCCCCCAGGATTACTGGGATGAGCTGACCCTAAGGGACATAGGCAATGCTCTACGTGAATTCGTCAAGACAACGGAGGAAATAAAGATCAATCGTTACACAACATATGCACAAATCTGCGTCTACATGAACATAGCGAAGTCGCTACCATGTGAGGTAACTCTGTTACATGAAGATTTTGAATGGATACAAACTGTAGATTATGAGCATGTTCCTTTTAGATGCTGGAGGTATCACCAACATGAGCACCTATTCAGAGACTTCCCTCTCAACAAAAAAGCGGCGACGAAAAATGAATCAAATTACCAAGCAACATAAGGGTTCACGAAGGTAGCAAGCAAGAAAAGGCATAACAAGAGAACTAATTCTCACCAGAACAAAAAAGACCCTGCGACTAGCAATAGCTTCGCAGCCCTAAACCAGCTGAGTGAAAATTAGAATGAACTAGCGAAAGAAGCAGGGCGAACCTCGCAGGAGCAGCCCCAAACCTCCAAGAAACAAAAGGACAAGATCCAATTGGAGGCCTTTCTGAAACCCCGAACCCCTAGCCTTGCAGGGGACAACTCTGCACCGAAGGGTAAAGAATAGGTGTTGGATTCGACCCCAGAAGCTATGGAGGAAGAACCAGAGAGCATTGATCTTGAAGGCCTGGACCTCATAGGGTTAGAGGATGCGTGCAATAAGAAGGAGTTTCGCTCAATACCCGAGAAACAAATCCAAAAGTTGGAAGAAATCCTCACCTGAGCACAACAGCTCCCCTCTCTGGGAATTTAGGGAGGTACGCTCATAAATACAAAATACTTCACGAAAGAATCCCTCAAAAAGAGACGGAAAACAACGCTGCAAAGAACAATAGAAATAGAAATAGACAAAGAAATGGTGGATGTCAAATTCCATTGAGAGTCTCTATCTTTTATGCGCCCCGGAGGTTGCTGCGACGAACCTGTCCTCATTACGGCTCGTGCCATCGAATTCCACTGACTCTAATTATTAAAATTCGTATGCCATAAGTCTGCCCCAACTTGTTTAGGTTTCAGTAGCCTCCATATTGAAGTCAAATCTTCATAATGTATATCTTACATAATCATGACGCAAAAATAAATATTTTAATTTTAAAAAATAAATAAATAAACAATTTGTTTTCTTTAAAGATTTACTATCCGTAATAATTATTTAATAAAATAAACATTACATATACATTATTACTTATTTCCATTCATATAAGAGAGTAAACCGAAGTATGATCTTATCAATAATAATTACTCAATAGAATAAACATTAAATATGCATTATTACTTCTTTCCATTTATATAAGAGAATAAACCGAAATATGATATTATCAATAATAATTATTTAATAAAATAAACATTACATATGCATTATTACATCTCTATTTATATAAACATTACATTTGCATTATTACTACTTCTTTCCATTCATGTAAGAGAATAAACATGAGAAATATGATATTCTCAATTTTATATTGATGAAATGAAAAGCTTCATCTTTAAGATACAAATGATATATATAAAAAAGTGAGAATGGTAATGGAAAGGGTGTCATATCATTTTGTATTAAAAAAATTTGTTTTTTTTTTAAATGCAATTAATTAAAAAATAATATATAATATAAATTTCAATATAGATTGCAATATATATTATGTTAATTAGTTTCAATTTATTTAAATATTTAAAATAAATGGTGTAAAAAATATATAATAATTAATAATTAATATTATTTCGATATATATTAATACTTTTTAAATGTCAATATCAATAAAGTTTGAGTGGGCCTAATGGTTGAGAGTATGTGTTTTTTTCTAAGCCATCACAAGGTCAAAATGAGAGGGTAGAGTATGTTGCCCCGTAGACTTAGTGGGTTCATTGTCTCACAAACAAGGGGGTCTTATTAACCAATTTGGTGTCTGGCTTGGCTGTGACCTTAAAATTAGATAATAATAATAATAATAAAGTCCCCTCAATAATAATTTGCTTAAATAGAGATATTATATGTTATTTGTATAATATTAACTTGTCCCACAAATAAGGGCCTCATACACTAATTTGGAGTTTGGCTTGGCTCTGACCTTAAAATTGGATAATAATAATAATAAAGTCCCCTCAATAATAATTTTCTTAAATAGAGATATTATATGTTATTTGTATAATATTAACTTGTCCCACAAACAAGGGGGCCTCATACATCAATTTGGTGTATGGCTTGGCTGTGACCTTAAAATTGGATAATAATAATAATAAAGTCCCCTCAATAATAATTTGCTTAAATAGAGATATTATATGTTATTTGTATAATATTAATATGTCCTACAAACAAACAAAAGGGTTCATACACCAATTTGGTGTGGCTTGGCTGTAACCTTAAAATTGAATAATAATAATAATAATAAAGTTCCCTCAATAATGATTTTCTTAAATAGATATATTATATGTTATTTGTATAATATTAAACATTAATTGTTTAACAAATACATTTTCATTTCAATGCATGACTAACAATACTAGTTATTATTACTTAAACATTGAATACATTTTATTATAACATTATAACTTTGTCAATAAAATCATCTAAATGTATTTATGTTTTTTTGTTTAGTTTATATTTGTATAGTTGTTCAACTTAATAGAGTTTTGAGATGCTACAATATAGAAACAAAAGTGATCCATTTTAGCCTTTAATTTCCATTTTTTAATCATTAGTAATTATAAATTTGAAATATAAATTTTTGAAATTATGATTGCTCATTAAAAATTTGTATTTATGAAATTGTAAGTACTTAAAATTTAGATGAGTTATCTTTGAGAAATACAATTAAAACAAAAAAATTTATTACTTTTTATTTAAACTAACCACAAAATTTTGTATTTCTTTATTTAAAATAAAGAAAGAAATAATATATATTTTTTAATAATATTTTATCTGAACAATATTACAAATTGATTAAATAATAAATTATTTTATATTAAAGATGAAATTAATGTCTTCCCTTAATTTTATTTTAACATTAATCCCCTATGTTTAAAGTGTGAAAAAAAAATCTAGTTTTTACATTTGTTTCTAAAACAATATAATAGAAAATAATAAAATATTGCTAAAAAACTAGTTTTTACATTAATTTCTAAACCAATATAATAGAAAATAATAAAATATGCTTGAACATTGATTTGCTAGCATGTGGTTTGCATGATATTGATTTAATTTAAATGAAATTATCCGAAAAAGCCACCAAATTCATGCTTGTGGAGCCCAATTTACCAAAAGAATCCATAATTATCATATTATAATTTGAAGAACAGACGGCGTCGGAGAATCAGCCCTTTGGTATTTAACACTGCCATTGATGAATCAATGTTGGCAGCGTAAGGATCCCCTCCATTAAATCCGGCCCACCCCAGCCATAAGAGGCCTGCTCCAGCCAGCATTAGCAGACCATTATTTGGAGAAAATCTTTGGCGGTCCTGTTTTAGCCGAGGTCCAGCCTGCAACAGCAAATATATAGATGAGATAATCATAAATCACTGAAGAAACATACAAATTGGATACCACCCATAGAACATAGCTTTTCAGGTATGTCGAGTAGCTTCATGCCTGTAATGGTTCTCGATTTGCAGAGAACCTGAGATGAGGGCGAGGTTGTGGCGTAGGATTGGATGGGTTGCAGAATGTATTGATGCGAGCTCTAAGTCAGGGAAGTCCACCTTACCTAGAGATCACGAATGCAGCAACATCTGGTAGAAAGCAATGGAGAAAGTTATCCAACGGGTCTGTTATTTTCTTTGCGTGGTCTGGCTGGCTTCAAATGGGTAATAGAATGGTCTTGTGTTTTTAGTTAGGTGGTATTGATAGGTTTAGTGGTGTTGTATCGACCAGTATGAATCTCTGGGATATTGTAGATGTTAGTATATCTGGTTGTCTCATTATAGCTGCCATATACATCCTATTTGCTATATATAGACAACATAAGCTTTATGAATAGCAAGGTGGAATACAAAAATTATCTACATTCATCATCTCTGGAATCATCTTCGGAGTCAAACGTCTCTGAATCTAGTTGGTCGGATAGTTGGTTTAACCTATGGAGTAGATGGATTGATTCCATTAGTATTACCCGACCATGCAAGAGTTTTGGAGTTCGTTTTAGTGAAAGGTGGTGGAATTTTCCCGGCTGCTACTGTTGCTGTTGTTGTCAAGGTTGAGGGGTGCTCTGTCCTTTGGTCTGGTTTTTCCGACGTTTTTTCCGGTTGACCATTTCAACATCTTTAGTTTTCTGGCTAAATTCAAAATTTCGGGTGGCTTATCCTTGATGACGTCTGGATGATTTTCTCTAGGTGTTTTTTTTAATCCAGGCATTATTTATGGTCTGGCATGTGACATATGGTGGGACAATAGCTGTTTCTGATAGGATTTCCTATTAGGTAGAGAATTCAATAGGGTTATTCCTCATCTGGATGATAGGTCGGTCCTCTCAATATCGACTGGTTTTATAAAGGATTCATTTATTGAATTTGGTGGCTTCCATTTATGGATGATTAGGATTAGGTGTCTTTGTTCTGATTGATTATGTGACTGGGTATCATATTCCTCTTTGGGATTGCTATATCTTTCGTTTATTCGATCCTCTTTTAGACAAATATCAAAGTTATAAACAGTGGCGGCTCTCTGAACGCATCAAACTCTTGTCATCTGACAAATCTGCAACCTGATCGAGTATCGGTTTAGAGATTTTCTTAGTTCAAAAGATGGTTTAATTATGAAAGTCTCAATATTCTAATCAGTGTTGGCCTCCTGATCTGTCCGGTATCTGACTATTGAATTCTGGGTGTAGACTGACAATAAGGATTATCGGAAATATTTCATCAGGTTGTGGGAGCCAACTTTGATTATTGGAACGTTGAACTGCCATTTTATTTTGGGGGTTGCATCCGGCATTATTATATCACTTGGCTATAGTCCAGTGACGACTTATGCCAGGTACTATACGTGATATGAATTAATTGATATGGTGGCACCTCACATGTCTACATTAAAATCAAAGAAAGATATGGAGACGCTATCTAATGATATTGAGATTGAGGAAGCGATCATTCGTGACTCCTTTGTAAGATATCAGGAGGAGAAACCTGCATCTCATACAGATTGTAATAAGCTTGTGCGTAGCCATAGACGGAAAGTTAAAAAGAATTACTACAAACACAAGATGGCGATTCGAGAAGTATTTCTCGACTACGATGACCTCTATGGAAGGGTGGCCAGTTTGCAGAAACGTGCGGTAGTTGGGAGATGGATGTTCCCGGATAATGCTGAGTTTGATACTTATATGTGGATCAAACAGCAATGGAGTCCCATTATTGGATACGCTCCTAAGGTAAGTTTGCTGATAAATGGTTGGTATTCCTTTCATTTCATGGACCGGAGTGATGTTTTTAAGATCACAAGCAGGATGTGGGTTAGGGGCCGGAGTTTTCTGCAGTTAGTGCCATGGTATTTGGGTTTTAACCCTGTCATGGAAGCGCCGTGCAGCAGGATCATTTGGGTTAAGCTGCCTGGACTTCCATTGGAATTTTGGACCTTGAAGGTGCTGGGTGCTATTGGGGATTCCATTGGGTGCACAAAATTCATTGATCCTATCATATTAGGATCCAGTGATAAGAGAATCGCTTGGCTTCTTGTGGAGGTTGATTTTTTGGGTGGTCTACCTGGGGACATTGATCTTATGTGGGATAATAGAAGACACAGACAACGCATAGATTTCTGGGGCATCCCTTTTAGATGCCTAATTTGTCACAAAACTGGTCATCTTAGGGATCATTGTCCATATAGGCTTCGCATGGAACGTGTCAAAGATGTTGTTAAAATGGACGATGCATGCAGACAAAACGTGGCGGAATTGGGGACTCTGGCTGATAATCACTCAGGTAATTCTTCTCCTTCCTCCTCGGAGGACGTGGCTTTTATGTCAGCTGAAGAGTTTAATGATAGGAATCTGAAGTCTAAAGTGCCTGTTGATATGGATGCATTACTCAATAGGTCAGTTACGGATGAGATTAGGGTCCTTTCCCCTGAATCTTCATTATCTCCATCTGTTGATCATACTAGCCCACCTAATCTTCATTGTTTAACCGCCCCTCTCACTACCTCCGTCACTACCCATTCTTATCTGTCTCCATCAATCGCTGGCCCCTCAAATGGGGTCACTGTCAATGATTCTCGGCCATCTATTTACCCTTCAAACAATTTTGACCCACCTTTATTTAAAGATACTGCATTGTTGGTGGGCGGGACATCGACCCTCCCAGATATCTCATATGCTGGCCCCTCCGTGTCTCACATTAATATTACTGATCCCTCTGGTCCGGCTTATCACTCTGAATCTCCAAGAAATTCGGTTGGCACCGACATTGAGTCCTTATTGGCCAATCCGAATATAGACTTAGCCGCTTTAACAGTGTTTGATCGACTTCCTAAGGGTAAGGAACCACAAGACTGTCATCCTCCGCCGTCCAACGTAACAATAAGGAAAAAATCTAAGAATGGAAGTCGAATTGCAAAAGGGAATTATAAGTCTGTATCACTGTTTTCGGAGGGGGAGGAGAATTTCACTGATATACCAATTTCGACTGCTGATGGAATTTGGATGGGTACTGGGGCGCTTAGAGCAAGTCACCCTGACTTGCGTTCTCCATGAACCTTTTCTTGTCTTTGAATATTAGGGGGGTTGGCGATGCCCCTAAATCTCATTGCCTCCGGAATTTGATTGATGACAGTAAATGCAGTATTTTTTTGGGACAGGAGACCCTATGTCGGAGAGAAAAAGCTATTGGTACCTTTTTGAGCTTCAAGTCTGGGTGGTCTGCGGTTGCTATTGATTCAAATGGTCATTCGGGTGGTTTGATCGCTACGTGGGATCCGATTAAGGTATCTTTTAGAGCTTATAGTTTTTTTGAGGGAATTCTGATTTCTGGACAAATGAGAGGTATCGCTGGTAATATCAATATTATCAATCTATACGCGCCATATTCTGATCGACGCTCTTTTTGGAGCAGAATGCGTGAGTCTGGTATATTAAAATTACCAAATCTTGTTTTGATGGGGGATCTGAATGTCACATTACAGTCTGATGTGATTTGGGGCTCTAAAGCTCGGCTGGATCCGCTTGCTGACTTTTTGAATGACATGTTTCAAAATCTGCTTATGGTTGATGTTCGACCCAATCCTCTGTATCCCACCTGGTCTAATAAGAGATCCGGAAATGACTATATTGCCAAAAGATTGGATCGGGTTCTTGTTAAGGCTGATTTATTGGATCGCTGGGGGATGCCCAGATCAAAGATTTTAGTTTCGAACATATCTGATCATATGCCCATTTCATTATCTTGGCTGCCTATGTTAAAGAATAAGGGGATCCCATTCAAGTTTAACAGAGTTTGGTTGGAGGATGCTGAATATGTAAAGTTGGTTTCCTCTATTTGGAAAAATGAGGCTGATTTACAGGAGTATGGCTTGGTTGAGAGGTTTCATCATAAACTTCAACGGATAAAGCAGGCCACTAAAAGATGGGAAATTCAGAAAAAAGCGGCTCTTAAGGCGGAGCTATTGGATATCAACAACATAATGGAATATATATATAATGGATTCATCAATTCTGCGCCAGATAATGCAACATATCTTCTCCTTGATCGACTGGAAAAGCGCAAGAAAGAGATTCTGCTCATTGAAGAAACTACTTGGAAATTGAAGAGTAGAATTCGCTGGCTTAAAGAAGGCGACCTCAACACTAGATTCTTCCATAAATATGCATCTGATAGACGAGACAAAAATGCGATTTGGAGTATAAGGAGATCGGATGGTAGCCTTGCGATTTCTACGGAGGAGATTCAATAGGAAGCTTTCTCCCATTTTTCAGCATTCTATCAAAAAGACCTGAGCACAGATAATGAGAATCAAACATGGGTGCTCGATCATATTTCCAGTATGTTCAATCAGGATGCTATCGATGAAATTGATCGGAGGATTTCTGGGAATGAAGTATTTGGGGCCCTGAAATCATTTGCTGCTGATAAATGCCCGGGGCCGGATGGATGGCCCGCGGAATTTTTTACCTTTTTCTTTGATCTGATTGGTACTGAGCTCACGGAGGTGGTGGAACATATCAGGATCAATGGTCATATGCCTGCTAATGTCAATTCAACTTTTATTACTCTTATACCAAAGGTGGTGGATCCACAATCCTTTGCGGACTTCAGACCAATTTCACTCTGTAATCTCTTATACAAGATCTCATCCAAGATTATAGCCAATCGGATTTGCAAGACTCTATCTGAACATATTTCTCTGGAGCAATTTGGATTTCTTCAAGGACGGTCTACTCATGATGCGATTGCAATTGCTCAGGAAATCCTTCATTCTATGCATATGGAACGTCCGGAGGCTTTGGTCATGAAAGTTGACCTTCACAAGGCCTATGATTCTGTTGACTGGTCTTACATCAGATTGGTTCTTCTCAAGATTGGCCCGCCGATTAGGATAATTAGATGGATCATGTCATGTATTACATCTGTTAGATATGTTGTACTAATAAATGGTATGCCTACCTGTTTTTTTGCTGCTCAGCGAGGTCTCAGACAAGGATGTGCCCTATCCCCGCTTATTTTCATTCTAGTATTGGACGGTTTCAGTAAGGTATTACATCATGCTAAGCAACAGGGATACATAAAAGGTTTTTCTTTCTCGGAGACTATATCCTCATCTCATTCCCTATTTGTTGATGATATGCTCTTATTTGGATATCTCATTAGGAACCACTGGTTTTATTTACATATCGTGCTTATGAGATTTGAAGCTGCTTCAGGTTTAGGCATAAACAAAGACAAATATTTTTTGCTCTATGAGAAGGGTGACTTGCAGGAGATTCATTTGATTGCTGATTTCCTCGGGGTTCGCTCTCAGCCGATATCTGATGGATTAAAATATCTGGGATTCTTCATAAAACCATGCGGCGATAGAATTCGGGATTGGATGTGGTTGACTGAGCGATTTAGAGCTCGTATCTGCAAATGGACTCATAATTGGCTCAGTCTTGGTGGTCATCTTATCCTTATTCAGGCAGTCCTTTCGCAGCTAATGGTCTATTGGGCTCATCTTTTCTATTTGCCTTCCAAGATTGTCCAAAAGATTAACATCATTATTGCTCAATTCCTGTGGGGTGGTGCCAACATGGAAAATAAATTTCATCTCTGTACATTTGAGATAATTAGCAGACCTAAAGATTATGACGGATGGGGCATATTAAATACTAGATCTTTTAACATTGCATTGATTATCAAATCTTTCTGGCGTGCGGTTGATGGGGACGGCATATGGAGCGCTATTTTCAGGTGTAAATATGTTGTGGGAGATATTCTATAGCAGATTATCTGTCAGGAAGTGGTCTCTCCACGGGCTACTTCGGCCATTTGGTGCGGTTTCAAAAAGATATTCAGGTATGTTTATAGGGGATTGACATGGTGTTTTGGGGATGGCAGTAAAATCCCATTAGCCTTCAATAGCATTATGTCCATCCCTCCTCATCATTGTCTCTCCCCTCGTCTTCTTCATCGACTGGCGCACGGGGGTGTTTTTTACCTATCGCTGACCATATTATGCTGGTTGCTCGGGGCACCTGTTTTCAAATCTGCTACGGACTTGAGACTCGATGGGGATGATGCATCGGAGTGGGATTTCATTAGAGATTCCTTTCGAAGCGTTGGGTTCTGTTATTCAAGGGATGGTGACAAGATTACTTGGAATGGCCCTATGAAAGGCAGTGCAGTGATAGTGAAAGAGGTTTATAGAATAATCATCAAAGAACAGGTGGGTGGAATTCATACCAAGTTTTTTTATCCTTTCTGGCACCGTTGTATTCCTACAAAGATAACTCTTTTCAGATGGCTCGTATGGCAAGGTAAGATTCTTACCTGGGATAATCTCTGTAAAAGAGGTTTTATGGGTCCCAATCGTTGTCCCCTCTGCTGTAAGGAGGCTGAAAGCATTAATCATCTGTTTTTCAATTGCCATGTTGTTAAAAATTTGTGGTGGCTATTTCGGCCCATATTTATGGACCCAAATTGGACTGCAAATGATTTCATGTCAGCGATTATGGACTGGGACAAGTCACATGGAATATACAGATCCCTTCCTTTTTACTTCATTTGGGAGGTCTGGAAAGGACGAAACAATCTAATATTTGAAGGTAGGCCTTTTCAAATTCATATCATCTTCTCAAATATCACTAAATGGTTTGCTAATGCTCAGGTACCTGCAAGGAGGATCATTGATGGATCAATTAGGAATAGGCCTCATGAGATTGTCTTGCCTGCTATTTATTTTGATGGGGCATCTGTGGAAGGCATCATTGGCTGTGGGGTGTGGGTTAAATTATCGCAGAATGAAAGAATTCATATTTTCTGGAATGGGGGCCCTGGATCCAATAATAAAGCAGAGATCATGGCTCTCTGGGGTGGCCTCTACGCGGCATCAAATCTTCAATTGCAAAACCCCCACTTTTATGGTGATTCCAAGCTTGTGATTGATTGGATTACACACAGATCGGATATGCTTACTCCTGGGTTACAGGGATGGAGACAGAGGACTCAGCGGATCTGGCAAAATTTGAACTGTCCTCCTATTTCCCATATTTACAGAGAATGTAACACCAGGGCAGACACTCTGTCCAAGAGAGGTGTTAATGCTGAATTTGGTCGTATGCACATTATTCAGTACCATGATGCAAATCAGATATGGGAATCGATTATTCCTCTTCCATGATTTCAGCCGATTCTTTTTGGTCTCCTTTCAGATTTTGATTATACAGGCATTAGTATGACTGTTATATTTATTATTTTTCTAACAGGTGCATTTTGAGCATAATCATCTACAGGATTCCTCCCAAGGATAACTATAGTGAAGATCGACAAACGAGTGGTATTACACAAGCTGGGATCAGACTTAATCCTCGAATTGAATATGGGACAGACTTTTCCATTTCGCCTCTCTCCACCAACCTCAAGCGAGCCCGTATGATCCAAATATCAGGCGAGCCTGTTTTCACATATTAGCACAGGATGTTATCGCTCATTCAAGCTTATTCTCTGTCATTCTCAAGCGAGCCTGCAGGAACCATAGATCAAGCGAGCCTGTCTATTATATATTCACAGGTTGTTTTATTTCATATATCTTTTGATCCTGTTTTTGGGGATTTTTATCAAGAGATCCAGTATGGTGATATAGACAAGCGAGCCTGTTGGAATATCCTCTCTAGTCAGATGGAAGTATAGCAAGTTATAGTGTTTTTCCTTTACATATGTTTTCTTATGCTAAATGTTTACTTCCACGCTTGTTAGTCCTTTTTATCCTGATGTACATGTAAGATGATGCTGTTACAAGTGAATTTTGTTGTCTTGTACACAGGGATGTTCAGTTTTTTTGGCTGGGTACGATTATCCTACCCGTAATATTGCTTGCCAAGTACATTGAATCTCTTCCCTTTCATTAAGGGATAAATTCGTATGTATTTGGGAATTTGGACTTTCTCGCTCTGAATCTTTTTCAGCTGAAAATGAAATGCCGAATATGTACTGTTATATTTATCTTCTAATATATACAGTTTTTTTTTCTTCTGACAAAAAAAATCGAAATTTGTAATTGACAAAAGGTAATAGATCAATTTGTTTATCTGAATCTGATCTAAAAGCCACCAAATTCATGCTTGTGGAGCCCAATTTACCAAAAGAATCGATAGTTATCATTTTATAATTTGCTCTCACTAATCATGTTTCCATAATCGAAATTTGTAATTGACAAAACGTAATATGTCAAGTTGTTTATCTAAATCTGATTCTGATTTAGGCCACGGGGGCTTCATGTTAGCTGGAAAGAAGGCGCATTCCATGATATCATGTCAAGTTGTTTATCTGAATCTGAACCTGATTTAGGCCGGGGGGTCATCAGGTTAGCTGGAAAGAATGCGCATTCCATAATATCATTATAATTGCTGGTGGCCACTTTGACCATGAAAAATATTTTTAAATATGATTTGTCACGTTTGAGACAGTGAGTGTTATGTTTTATTATCCACTTTTTACTGTCCATATAAGCTCTGGTTTCCACTTTTCCCCTATACAGAAGATCTGGTTAATCAAGACAGTGATTGTTATGTTTTATTATCCACTTTTTACTATCCATATAAGCTCTGGTTTCCACTTTTTCCCTATACAGAAGATCTGGTTAATCAAGTTTCTCAATCATCGATTTTTTCGTGCAAATATATTAATTCCATTTTGATAATATATTAATTTTTTTCCAGGAATTATTACTCCCGAAGACAGCATATTGTAAGATTCTTAGTGAAGACACTGTTCAGATTTATCATTTATCGTTAATGACAGAATCTTGAACAATGTCCACCAACAAATCACTATCGAAATTAAACTTATTGATGTGGCCAGCGGGCCCCTTCGGCATTTCTTTTCACGGTTTAGTGACAATGAACTATCTAAACAGAAACAAACGTTATTAGTTAATTATGCCCAGCACCATTCATAGCATAAAGCATTTAAATTAGAACTTACGCAAACAGAAAACTATGATTCATATCATGTAAGCACGACTATGCGAATATTGAATATACTTCCTCGAAAAAAATATCGTGAAATGATAGGGTTTGTTTCCTGTGTATGGATCCCATAACCAATAATTTGAAGTATATATAAGTTATACTTATGGTTAAAAATTGTTGCATTTATAATAGAATCATATAAATTAGTATGAGTTTATGTTAACTGAAGTATAGTTTGAGTGGGTTTAATGGTTAAGAGTATGTATTTTTTTTAGATGTCATAGTTTCAAAACCAGAGAAGCAGAGTATATTTGTTTTTGTTCTTTGTCTCACAAATAATTGGGCCTCATACACCAATTTCTTATATGTGACTTTAGAATTGAATAGTAATAATAATAATTATCATCCAGATCTTGGAAGAGAATTGAACCAGTGAGAATTGAACTTGTGATGAGTGCCATAACAACTGGCCTCAATCACAATTTAACCAAAACCCCACAATCCCACGAACCTTATATTCACTTTCAATATAGAAAATCTGTGTTAATAAGTTTTTAAAAAGAAATTTGCAATTCACTCATTTTTTATTATATATATATATATATATATATATATATATATATATATATAAGTTCATGTTAAGGGGAATATAAAGTATTAATATTTAAATTAATGGAAGTACAATTAGGGAAACTTTTTCATATATATTTAGTCTAATTGAATATTTTACATTATCTTATTAACTTAATTAAAGAAAAAAAAACAATTGTTTTTAACATTTTGAAAAACAAGTAAATTTAGTAAATAAATTTTATGTATTTATTGGATCTACATATTATGAGGAAAATGCCAAAATAATAAAATATTATTCATAATAAAAAAAATAAGTAACAAAAAAAAATCAATATTGGCCATAAATAAATATTACAATTTCTATTTTAATTTTACATTTACTTTAAAGTATTTATTATTAGAATATATTAATAAAAAAAATATGTTTTACTATTAGTCATAAATAAAATATTTATTAAAAAACATAGTTTTATTTCAAGTTTATATAAAGGAAAAAAAATTTAAAAAAATTAGTATATTCACTTTTCAATGTAAAGAATATGTGTCAACAATTTTTTTTAAGAAAGATTTACAATTCACTCATTTTTTAATATAGAGTTGACATATATATATATATATATATATATATATATATATATATAAGAGTTCATATTAATTGGAAAATAAAAATTAATATTTAAATTCATACAAGTACATTTAGGGATATATATATAATTTTTAACATTATCCTAAATAACTTAATTAAAGAAAAAAAACAACTATTTTTAACATTTTGAAAAGCAAGTAAATCTAGTAAATAAATTTTATGTATTTATTGGGCCTACACATTATGAGGAAGATGTTAAAATAATAAAATATTACTCATAATTAAAAAAAAAGTAATAACAAGAAACTTAATATTGGTCATAAATAAAATATTTCAATTTCCATTTTAATTTTACAACCATTTTATATAGAGATAAAGTAATTGAAAGTATTTACTATTAGAATATATTAATAAAAAAAAATTGTTTTACTAATAAAATATTTCAATGTCTGTATTAAATAACATAGTTTTATTTCAAATTTATATAAAGGAAAAAAAATTAAAAAAAAATCTTATATTCACTTTTCATTGTAACTTAATATATGTTAATAAGTTTTTCTTAGAGAGATTTGCAATTCACACATTTTTTAATACGGAGTTGACACAAACACACACATAATTCTTACCATTAACATACTTACCATAAAGATTTTTTTTTTAATTAATTAATTAATTAGATACAATCAAACAATACATTCACTATGATATTATAGTAACATTCTGACATGCTATATGGAATTATAGTTTTTAATTCGACATATAACATTAGTATATAAGTATTATAAAGTTCCATGGTGAACTGAAATTTGTCAAGTAAATTTCAATAACGTTTGGTTGTCGTACAATTTCATCCTATGTCTTTTCACTGGTAGTCGAACCCTTATACCCATCAAGCAGCAAAGGTTAGTTTCAGATCTCTCGCAAAGTGTTTACGCCTCGGGATTCTTCCAAGGATCGACACTCATCGTACCCAGGGTAGATCGGCGGCTACAAGATTAGGTCGTTAGGGTAACTACATCGTCGATCCGAGCGGGTAGGGTTTTTTGTTATTCTTCCGGTTATGGGGAGAGCGGGAGAGATTTGCAACACTCTGCACTCAGACCTTTTGAAAATCACAGTAATTTTACCGCTTCCACTTCTATTCCTCAGTTGAATGCTATCTTGGTATTTTTTTTGCGGTTTACATCAGTCATGATGATGTGTGACTTTGTTCAGGGTTTGTGTGACACAGTTCAACATTCTCAAACATCTTCTTGGTCGTGAATACCATGGCGAACTACAGAGGTAATAACCCTCCCTATTACTCATACTAGGCACAAATTTAACAAATTGTCAATGGTTTTATATGTTGGGTTTGTTCTTGGTAGGTTTATATAGGAGTCCACCAACCTGCTACTACAGGTAAGGGATAATTTATGGAATTCCCAATGCTTTTCTCCTTTTTTTGGCCAAACGTTGTTACTTAATGTGTCTTGTTTTTTTGTTTGGCAAGTTCTCTCCTTTACATTGTGGTTAGCTACCAAGTCAAGACTTCTACGAATCTTACATCTGGTTTCCTTCTATTACAGGTACTCTATTGTTGCTTCACTCCAGAGGGTTCCATTTAGGGCCTTAGCCATTTGCAACGACATGATCTCTATGTCATGACTACAATCAAGAGCAGTAGCTCAAATTTCAGTACTTAGGTTCATTGTTGTTACTATTGTTAAGCCTTGACAGTCGTATGTGATTTCCGATTTAATCATCTTATTTATATGATAAATTTGGTTTTATGGGTTTTGTATCTCTCCTTAGTTAACTGTACTGTTTATTTTAAAGAATTGATATTGTTCTATAAATTTCATTTTCTCTTATTTAAAAAGAAGAATACAATTTTGGGTATTGTCAATTTTCTCTTATCGTCCCTCTGTCAAGGGTTTTATGGCGATTTTGAAATGATTATAGAATTAAGTTTGCTTTTATCATCCCTCGGTCAATGGGTTTTATTATTTCTTTGAAATGATTACAGATTTACATTCCTTTGGTTTTCAACACTTATATAATCTCTTTTCCTCATGAAAATTTCATATCATTGTGGTTCAGTAGGGAAAGATGGGTTTAATTAGTTTTGTTTGTAATGGCCTTTAATTGAAATTCTGAATACTTTTATGTTTCGACTTATCTGTAAGATTTTTCATGTTCCGTATGGAAAATTTTTCAGTTTAGTGTCCTCCTTCCAAGACAGGACTGCCTTCAGACTGCCTTAAAGGCATGACCCAAAGCTAACCTGTCCTTTGAAACCTGCACTTATATTGTTCCAGTACTAGTTCTATTTGTTGTATTTTCCTAGCACACAACCTACTTCATGAAATAGCATAGACTCTGATATTCTATAAGTGTAGAGAAAAGTATTTAATGACAAGGATTTTTTCTAAGTTATAATTTCCAATTGACATAGAAATTCATTACCATAACTTGTACTTCTACTGATATTCAAAATTCTCATTTGCAAAGGAAAGTCGCAACACATTCTCTTTTCCTTTATACATATATTCTACCATTTAACCAAAATCCAGTCTGTGTTACTTATTTGTCACTTTACTATATGTGGAATTCACAAACTCACACCTAAGGATGATACTCGACCCAGCCAATGAGACAAAATTGCTACTGTGTCTTCTCCTTGATCCACTGCACACTTCGGGATTTAGGAAAATTATGGTGTAAGGTCATGGCCATCTTGTCCCAACCAGACATGGTCCCCTTAATACCTATGGCGTAGAAATTCCACTAGTTCACCCCCAATTCTAGAATTTTGCATCCTTTCTCTTTCTTCCTCAACCTCAGGTACCCTTACCCTGTTGGCCTCCTCTTCTTTTAAGAAGCACCATCCCCCATGAAGGATGTTTGGGCAAGTAACCACCTTGGCCACTGCCCATAATTTTCTAGTTCCTAGAGTGATTTTTTCTCGTATAATCCTCATGATGGAGTTGTGAACCAAACATGATTAGCATCACACATAGCAGCATAAACAATTAATTATTGAAACATAACTAATTTATTTAGTTTCTCAGTTTAGTAAATACAAATAAATAAAAGAATTAATAAGTTGTTTTTGTTTTGTTTTACTATGGTACATTACATCTCCCCCCCCTTGAGCGAAACATTGTCCTCGTGTTTCTATGCTTCAAACAAAGCATAATAAGAATCCTTCACAAACCCTTCATCTTCCCAGGTATCTTCTTCCGGGCTAGAGTGCTTCCATTGCACTTTAACCTGGGTGATAGCTTGCTTCCACAACATTACTTCCCTCT
The DNA here is from genome assembly GCA_034641835.2 of Pinus albicaulis. Taxonomy (NCBI): domain Eukaryota; kingdom Viridiplantae; phylum Streptophyta; class Pinopsida; order Pinales; family Pinaceae; genus Pinus; species Pinus albicaulis. The sequence continues at coordinate 520,601,665 of CM076575.1, read as the reverse complement.
GATTTAGTATATGTAGGGGTTCAAACAGAAACTCCCCTTCTGGTTTGACCTATCAAAATCCATAAATATATAATCATAATTTTTTTAAAGAAAAAATTATTCAGTTTAATAATATAAACATATATATTTTCTTTCAAGGAGCACTTTACCTTTATATCCTTCTAGTAGCACTTTACCTTTCCTTAATAACGAGACATGGAATACGTTATGTATTCTTAGGTGGCTAGGCAGAGCTAACTAGTAGGCTGCAGGTCCAATGCGGGCCAAAATATGGAAATTGCCGCAAAAGTGGGGGGCCAACTATGCACATCTTGCCCATTGCAAGGTATTCTTCTTGGGTTTAACCCATACATATACGTGATCTCCTACCTGGAATTCCTGGTAACTTTGTCTTTTATCCGAGTAGGTTTTCTATCTATCTTGAGCATCCTTCAAATTCATTCTTATCTTCTTCAAAATACCTTCCCTTTCCCTCAACATATTAGGTCGTAATACCAATTTTTCCTTCGGGCCACTCCAATTAATAGGTATCCTACACTTTTTCCCATACAAAACTTTGAACAGACTCATCTTTAAGGACGCATGGTAACTGTTGTTGTAAGAAAATTCCATCAAATGCAGGTATTATTCTCATTTAAATGGTTTTTGCATCACAAACATCCTTAACATATCTTTGAGAACTTGGTTTATTTGCTCGGTCTTCCTACTCATCTAAGGGTGATAAGCAACATTGAACTATATTTGTGTACCTAATTCGATAAACAGGGTTCTCCAGAAAGAAAATGTAAATTTCACATCTCTATACGATATTACCATCTTAGGCAATCCATGTAATCTGAAAATTTCTTTCATGGAAATATCAACAATATTCACAATTTTAAATATGGATTACACCAATATGAAATGTGCGCATTTACTCATTTTCTCCACCACAACCATTATTTAGTCATTATGTCACTTAGATATGGGAAATCCAGTGATAAAATCCAACATAATAACTTCTCATTTCCACTCAGGCATGGGTAGAGGATGAAGCAACTTTGCAGGGTGTTGATGCTCAACCTTAACCTACTCACATTCTAAGCATCTTGCCAAATAATCAGCAATCTCAGACTTCATGTTAGGCCAAAAATAATTCTTCCTCAAAGTTGTAATTAATTTTTGGTAACCAGGATGAGCGATATAAGGACTCTGGTGACTTTCATCCAAGATTAACATCTTGAGATTTTGTTGGTTAGGAATATATAATATTCCTTTATAATTAACTCCCCTTCTCGTCAACCTCATATCCCAACTGATTTTCCTTACTATTCTGAATTTTTGCTTGCTACCATAGAAATTTATATTCAAGATCCTTAAGACCAACATCTCTAATTAGTTATGTAAAATCAATTTTAGCCTGACTAAATGAAATTTCATACACACAATGAATTTTTATACTTCAAGCATCTTCAACTCTATTCTCCCTACAAATCAAGTGTTTGATTTTGAAATGGAATTCACTCAGGAAAGAGGTCCATCTGGCTTGCTGATCATTGAGAGTGGGTTGACTAAAATAATTATTCAAACTGCTACATGATATGTCTTTAAAATAAATTTCTTACCCAAAATATAATGCCGCCATAATTTTAAGGCATGCAACACAGCTTCCAATTCCAAATCATACACAGATTATTTATTTTCATGTTCCTTGATTTTTCAGGACCCATAGGCCACCACCTTACCTTCTTGCATTAGTACTCTACCCACCCCTTCCTTGTTGGCATCTATACAGGCCATAAAATCATTTCCTGAGTTAGAAAACTTCAATACGGGGGTTTTAGTAAGAAAATGTTTCAGTTGATCAAATTTGTTTTGGCATTCCATTGTCCAATGAAAAAATTTCGCTTTCCTTTGCATGGAGGTGAGGGGATAAGCTACCCTAGATAATTCTTCTATAAAACGCCGGTAATATCCAGCTAGCCACATAAAGGAACGAATGTCTGATACATTCTAAGGAAAAGTCCAATCCAAACTAGTTTTTATTTTCTCTCGTTCAACTGTGATTCCCTTTTGATAGATTATTGTCCTAAATATTGAATTTTATCCTTATAGAATTCCCATTTACTGTATCTAGCATAAAATTTATGTTCTCGCAAAGTATGAAGCAAAATCTGTAGATGTTTCTTATTTGTTTCCACATTTTTAGAGTAAATGAGAATGCCATCAATAAATATCAATACAGATTTATTGAGGTATCGAGGGGAGATGTTGTTGCGAAAAATACCGAGAGGGGGGGGTGAATCATTATTTATAACTCACTGTAAAATTTTACTTTTTCTTTACTGATTTTTATACGCGACTTTAATGAACCCAACTAGCGTATACATGCGGCTATCTTTAAATAAACTTGCATATGTCCAGAGATCTTATTATGAAGATAATTATTTACTTAGATAAGTGCATCATTCATTCATCAGATATTTAGTAAGTAGTAAGCATGTGAAATAAGAATAGAATAAATCATCACACATAAGCAACACACATGAACATCACGATTTAAGGTGGAAACCCAAGTCGAGAGAAAACCATCACTGTTGTTGTCTCTGTCTTCAATATTTCTTATAAAGAAAATCGCTTACAATCTTGTACCGATGCAGACTCATATCAGTACGCAAGCATCTACCTGTAGAAGGCTGCAATCTTCTCTCATTCTCCAGCCACTACTGAAGGGAGCTCCAACCCCCTTATCTCGTTTACCAACCTTTAATAGAAAGGAGCTACAACCCCCTGATCAGAACACTAGCTTCTATTGGCAGGAAGATTCTACTTCCACCCTGAAGGCTTCAACATTCAGACCCACTACAGACCACGTTTCATCAATTTTCACACTGGATCCAACAGCTTCAACACAAAAAAACTTGTAGGCCTCTTTTCATCATATTTTCAAACTGGAACCACTCCACACATTTAAGCTCAAAGAACATACGTCAAACTGAAACTCATACCCTTATCAAATCATTCACTTAATCATCAATCAACCAACCAACAACTGATCTTTAATCATAATCAACTAGCAGCATAATCAATATTCAAAAAACCTAGATCTGTATGAAGACATCATTGACAGACAACAGCAATACAACAAAACAGATTAGAAATTTCCTTCAACACACTTCAACAAAACCCTAGATTCCATACGCGCTTTTGCTGAAACGAACCTGTGTATATACACACTTTTACAAAGATGAACTTGCGTATGGATCTGCAACTATTTCAGGACTATGCAACTCTTCAGAATAAATAATCAACTCATATCTTACCCTTCACTTCAACAAACATTCGCCAGATCACGTATCTAAACATTTTATAAACAGATCTAGCAAATACATAGTCATTTCAGGTCTAGAGATCTTGATCCATCATTGTATTCATAGGTGCATTATTACTTTATATCTATCAATAAATTGTAGCCCATTCCATGTAGATATACTTCAAAGTGAAGTATTCATTCAATACCCAAAAATATGCACACCTTTGCACTATGATCTTCATCTCCTTATATAGTTTTAGCCTTTACTAATACCATGAGCCAAAACCACACAAGTGTCGATGGTATTCTTGGATAGAATCAACTAGACGACACCGCGATCAATATTGTGGGCTAAAACCATGGTAATGCCCCTTGGTCTCATAATTTTAGAGCGCAAAAGGCATACACGACTTGGCTTCTTCGTACTCGTGTATATACGTGACTTATCTTCATCAAAACTGCGTATATACTAATTCTGGATGTATACACGGATTTCCTGTATACAAACCTGCGTATGTACGTGGGTTGCCTTCATCAAACCAGTGTATAAATTGTGAAATATTACATTTTTCATTTCTCTGGCACTTACTAGAATTCCTTTCGTTGTCACATCTAAACTGACCTATAGAAACATCATTTTTACATATTTAACAAATATGTTTCTATCAAATGGAAATTCATCAAGTAATTTTCCATCAAGGACAACTTCATCGAGTAGGTTGCCATTAAGGACAACATATTACATCATAATGCCAACAATCTCCCCCTTTGGACTTGATGTCAACCATGTTGGTGTTTGATCACCACAACTGATAGATACATGAATCATAAACATTATTCAAACACCAAATACTCTCCCCATTTGACATCAAGGGCAAAGGGTAGATCAATACCAAAACAAGGTTTCTATTCCCTTGTAGAAAGAAGAGCTTTGTAGATCTGATGTGCACTGAATTTACCATGCTCCCCCTGAGTTCATGCTGAATCGTCAGAAATATTTTTCAATGAAGTACATGATTCTATAACTCAACTGACTATGACCATTCCTATCACCAAGGACTCATACTTACATCAATGATCCAACCAAGTGGAATTACATATTTGGTTCAACTACCCAACCAAGTGGGTTTACAAATTTGACTCAACTACCCAACCAAGTGGGTTTACAAATTTGAACAATTTCTTACATGACTGAATATAAAAAATTTACATCATAGGTCTCAACATGACCTTTTCATCAAATAACATATATGACTTTGTATAACCAAGACCAAAAGATCTCAAGGGAGAGATCATATTTCAGAACCACCATAATGCCAACAATGCATTATTCACAACAAGGCTAATGCTCCCCCTAAGCCTGAGCATCCTGAACACCTTCACTAACCAATTCATCAAAGCATCTTCATCAAGTAGATAATCAAAAATTAATATCATATCAACAGATATAACCATCAGATCAAGAAAATTGTAATTGTCAGTTGCATATCATAAAACTGTTCTTGAGTCTATCTCATGTTTTTCTTATAAGAAAAAAACATACGCAACTGTATCCAATGGAACTCGCGTGTATATGTGGATTTAGTTCATGCAACCCATGTACAGAAAATGAAATACTGTAAATTTCACATCTCCATCTCCCCCTAAACTTATACATATGTACCTGTCTTCTATTGTCACATCAGATGCACTATTAGAAATAATACAACCAGAATTACCAAACCAACCATGGGAGTCACCATATATTGCTCGTCCGCGATGATACATTACTGATTCCTATAATGTATCTCACATTACTCATGCAGTCATTATGAGAAGTAAAATTTAGAAACATATGATTGTAGTAGGGTCAATATTCCCTATGTTTTTGACCGGTGCTTCTTCTTTTTTCAGCTTTTCTTGAAACTTCTTTTTGTGTGCTGGAAATTATCCAATTTCTCAGATCTATTCATCATACTTAACCTGCAATAAGTGGCCTTATGCCCAAATGAGTTACAATAGAAACAACATCCATGAAAGCATCCTTTATTTCTTGATCTATACAATTCTTCAATAACCAGATCGTTTTCTTTTGGGGAATTATCATAATCCATGGTACATGCCATGAGCACTTGCAGATCTTGATCAGAATATTCTTCTTCATTTAACAGTCCATCATTATCTTCATTTGTATAATAACTCCTTCCTTTTTCAAACTATTTCCCTTTATCATGATTTTCTTTATAAGGAAATTTAGCAACATAATGACCAACTCTACTACAAGAAAAACACTTGAAGGGAAGCTTACCTCTGAGTCTTCCAGTACCTGGTTGAAGTCTTCTCACAAAATTTGATTCTTCTTATTCTGATATATAACTTGATTCCTTGATAACTTCTTTTTCTTTTCCTTTTAAACAGGCCTTAAAAGAAACTTCTTTGACTTGTGAGGGTCCTCCTCTTCTCATTTCAAAAGCAGTCAGGATATCATGCAGTTGAATAACAGTAAGATTTTGCAGATCCTAATTTTCTTCAATCGCTGACACTTTTGACTCGAACTTTGGAGTTAGAGATCTCAATATCTTTTCTACTAAAGTTGAGTCTTTTATATCTTCACCCATATTCCTCATAGAATTCACAATCTCATCTAATCTTAGGAATAAATTTGCAATACTTTCATCATTATGCATTCTGAAATTTTCATATTGCATTCTAAGAGTTTGAAGTTTGGCACTTTTTACTTTTTCATCACCTTCATAGCTCTAAATGATCTTGTCCCAAATTTCCTTTGCTAAATTTAGCTGCATAACTTTGACAAATTACGTTTCTGACAGACTCTGTAATAAATCATTCATAGCTTTTGCATTGATTTCATATCTCTTCCTTTCTGCTGCATCTGTAGGAACACTTGCTGGATGTTGGTAACCTCCTTCCACGATCCCCCATACGTCTGCTCCAAGACTTTGCAAATAAGCTCTTGTTCGTATCTTCCAGAATAACAGATTACTTCCATTGAATAGTGGAGGCTTGATAGAGAATACTCCTTCATGACTTCCCATTGCGATGGATCTCCTTCAAGCGATCAATCTTCTTTTGAAGGACCTGATCTGATCCCTATTGTTGGGAAAAATACTAAGGGGGGGGGGGGGGGTGTTGAATTAGTATTTATAACTCATTGTAAAATTTTACTTTTTCTTTACTAATTTCTATATGCAACTTTAATGAACCCAACTAGCGTATACACGCGGATATCTTTAAATAAACTTGCGTATGTCCAAAGATCTTATTATGCAGATAATTATTTACTTAGATCAGTGCATCATTCATTCATCATATATTTAGTAAGTAGTAAGCATGTGTAGTAAGAACAGAATAAATCATCACACATGAACACTAGGATTTAAAGTGGAAACCCAAGTCGAGAGAAAACCACCGTTGTTGTCATCTCTGTCTTCAATATTTATTATAAAGAAAACTGCTTACAATCTTGTACTGATGCAGACTCATATCAGTACATAGGCGTCTACCTACAGAAGACTTCAACCTTCTCTCGTTCTCCAACTACTATTGGAAGGGAGCTCCAACCCCCTTATCTCATTTAATAGCCTCTACTAGAAGGGAGATACAACCCCCTTATCATAATAACAGCTTCTACTGGAAGGAAGCTTCTACTTCCACCCTAAAGGCTTCAACCTTCAGACCCACTGCAGACCACGATTCATCAATTTTCACACTGGATCCAACAAGTTCAACACAACACAACTTGTAGGCCTCTTTCCATCATATTTTTAGATGGGACCCACTCCACACATTTAAGCTCAAAGAACATACATCAAACTAAAACTCATACCCTTATCAAATCATTCACTTAATCATCAATCAACCAACCAACAACTAATATTTAATCATAATTAACTAGCAGCATAATAAGTATTCAAACAACCCAAATCTGTATGAAGACATCATTGATAGACATCAGTAATGCAACAAAACATATCAAAAATTTCCTTCCACACACTTTAGAAAAACCTTAGATTCCATATGCGCTTTTGCTAAAACGAACCTGCGTATATACACGCTTTTACAGAGATGAACCTGCGTATAGATATGCAACTATTTTATGACTGCGCAACTCTTCAGAATAAATAATCAGTTCATATCTTACCCTTCACTTCAACAAACATTCACCAGATCATAGATCTAAACATTTCATAAACAGATCTAGCAAACACATAGTCATTTCAGGTCTAGAGATCCTGATCCATCATTGTATTCATATGTGCATTATTACTTCAAATCTATCAATAAACTGTAGCCCATTCCATGCAGATATACTTTAGAGTGAAGTATTCATTCAATACGCAAAAACATACACACCTTTGCACTATGATCTTCATATCCTTATATAGTTTTAGCCTTTACCAATACCATGAGCCAAAACCACACAAGTGCCAATGGTATTCTTGAACGAAATCAACTAGACGACACCACGCTCAATATCGTGGGATAAAACCGTGGTAATGCCCCTTGGTATCATAATTTTAGAGTGAAAAATGCATACGCGACTTGGCTTCTTTGTACTTGCGTTTATACATGACTTATCTTCATCAAAAATGCGTATAAACTAATTCTGGATATATACGGGTTGCTTGTATAAAACCTGCATATGTACGTGGGTTGCCTTCATCAAACCTGCATATACATTGTGAAATATTACCTTTTTCATTTCTCTGGGTCTTACTGGAATTCCTTTCTCTGTCACATCTGAACCGACCTATAGAAACATCATTTTTACATCTTTAACAAATAGGTTGCTATCAAAAGGCAATTCATAAAGTAAGTTTCCATCAAGGACAACTTCATCGAGTAGGTTTCCATCAAGGACAACATATTACAACATAATGCGACCATATGCTATTCATGAGACACATGAATGTGGCAAGATCATTGGTGAGCTCGAAAGGTAATACCACAAAATCGAAGTGCCCATACTGAGTTCAAAACGTAGTTTTACATATGTCTTCATCCTTGATACGAATTTGATGATACCCAGATCGTAAATCAAATTTCAAAAATACTGTAGCACCTTTAACTTGGTCAAAGAGATCATCTATACAAGGTACGGAGTACCTATTTTTTATTGTAAGTTTATTAAGTTTTTGGTAGTCAATACATAATTTTAGAGTACCATCCTTCTTTTTAATGAATACAATAAGGGCTCCCCAAGGTGGCACACTTGGGCAGATGTATCTTTTATCCAACAGTCCTTTTAATTGCAATTTTAATTCAATAATTTTAGGAATACTCATGCGGTAGGGTGTTTTAGAAACCAAGGCATCTCTTGGAATCAATTCAGTAGTGAAATATATATCCTGCTTAGGTGGTAGGCCTGGCATCTCCTCTTGGAACACATCGATAAATTTTTGAACCACAAGTAGGTTTGGTAAGGTAGCAACTTTCTCCTTAGAGTTAAAGCACCCTACCTGGACTGAATACATTTGGCATCCTTTTTTGATGCACTTGGAAAATTGAGAGGCAGTAACATGTCTTAACATCAGGGGCTTCCTAATTCCTTGAATTTCGTGTCTAATCCCTTCCTCATTAATGAAGTTAACAATATTCTCCTTGCATTTTACCAAAGACTAGTAATTTTTAAGCCAATCAATTCCTATTAATACAGTGTATGATCCTAAAGGTAAAATATTTAAATCAACAATTATTGGATGGTTTTCCAACATGATCATAGAATATTCTACCTTAGTCGTGACTCTTATTTTTTCTCCCGTGGCTAACTGTACTAGCCAAGGATTCCTAAACTTTTTGGATTGTAATTGGCATGATTCAACAATTTTAGGATTTATATAACTTATAATGGCTCCTGGATCTATTAGAATGGACACAACTTGGCTAGGTACTTTACCTTCAAACTCCACCATAGGCGGTTGATATTTTTCTTGATGGTCTTCTAACAATGCATTTTTCTTTGGTATACTTCATGCAACTTCACCCATTTTGGATGCTTCTTAAATGTGTGTTGCTTGTTCGATTCTCCTTCTATAAGGGAAATTTTTAATGTAGTGAGGCTCTCCACAGCCCCAACACTATAGTGGAGGTCTGGTAGATGATTCAAAGTCTATTTTCTTGGATTGTTCAACTGGTTTCACTTAACCTGCTAATTTTACCTTTTGTGATCCCTTACCAGGTACTTTATTTAGAGGGCTCCTGTATGATCCTTTTGAGTTTACAGAACTCATTCCCTTATTATTCTGGGAGTATTTTTATCCTTTTATGTTTTCCAACCTCTTTGTGCCATCTCCTTTCTGTTTCATTTGTTGATAGCAAATGCATGCCTTCTGTATCACCTTGTCCATTGTCTTAGGATTGTCGAACTCTAAACACTCCTTCATGGCCACTAGTAAGCTTCTTAAAAATATATGTACCTTCACCTTTTATTCATGGATGTACAGAACATACCACAATAAAAAGTTTAACTTGGTAATGTACTCATCCATTGCCAATGTCCCTAACCAAAGACGATGAAACTCCTTGGCCTTATCATCATAAAAGTGTTCAGTTAGATATTTATTTCTGAAATATTGCTGAAATTTATCCCTAGAAATTTCTTGCTCACTGATAGTTTGGACCGCTTTTACTTCCTCCCACCACAATGTTGCCTTTCCTTGTATTTACTATATTTCCAAGTGAGCCTTCAAGTTGTGATTGTATTCATGTATTTGGAAATGCATGTTAATATTGACCAACCACACTTAAGAAGATTCCTCTGACTCCCCATCAAATGTTGGGGTTTTGATTTTCTTGAATCCCCCCTAATTCCAACTTTTTCCCTTTTCATCCCCTCTGTGACTTGTCCTGAGAGGTATTACTGGATTCCTCCTTATCAGTCTCAAATTTTCCATTATCTTCAGACTCTCTCTACTATTAATTCTTTCCAGTCTTCCCCTTTGGCGATGAGATTCAACCCGATTACCATTATCAACATTTGTATTTGAGCTTCTATGATTTTATCAATTGTTAGAATCTTCATAATCCTTTCCTGATCCCTCATCAATTGCTCATTGTCTGCTCTTAATTTTTCCACTTCTTCCTACAGTTGTTGCATGGTATCCATTAGTACAGTGGTAGGGGGTCTGTATTCTTTCCCCAGTTGACATACCCACATATTCGGATTCACTACGTGCATTGGATTTGAACTGGGCCCAATCAGAATGTCAACAACTATCATTGGAATCCTTAAATTTCCCCTCCTCGTCCTCCTTCCTTCTCTGTGGAGCAAAACCAACTATTAACATTCCTGCAATTCTACTTTTGCTTTATATACATAGTAATATCTCAAAAACAATTTAGGTCCACAATGTTAATAACCTGCGGCTCTCATACCACTTGTAAAGAGTCTAGTTCTTACCATTAAAATACTTACCATATTTTTTTTAATTAATTAATTAATTAATCAAATACAATCAAATAATACCTTCACTATGATATTATCATAACATTATAACATGTTATATGGGATTATGGTTTTTAATTCAACATATAATATTGGTATATAAGTATTATAAAGTCCCATGGTGAAATGAACTTTGGAATGTAAATTTAAATAAGGTTTGGTTGTGGTAAAACTTCGTCCTATGCCTTTTCACTGGTGGTCGAACCCTTATTCCCATCAAGAAATGAAGGTTCTTGAAATTTTCAGATCTCCTTCCAAGTGTCTGCGCCTCGAGATTCCCCCAGGGATCGACAATCATCATAACCCGGGTTAGATCGATGGCTATGATATCAAGTTTTTAGGGTAATCATTTCATAGATGCGAGGGGGTAGGGTTTGTTGTCATTCTTCTGGTTTTGGGGAGAGTGTGAGAGCTTTGCAACCCTTTGCACTCAAACCTTCTAAAATTCATGGTAATTTTACTGGTTCCACTTGTATTCCTAAGTTGAATTCTATCTTTGTCTTTTGTTTGCAGTTTCCATAAGTCATGAGGAGGTATGACTTTTTCAGGGTTTGAGCAGCATAGTTCAAAAGTATTCATACGTCTTCTCATCCGCGAATACCATGGTGAATTACATAGGTAATAACCCTCCCTATTACTCATAAGGGGCATGGATTTAATAGATTCTCAATGGTTTTATATGTTGCGTATGTTCTTGGTAGGTTTACACAGGAGTCCACCAACCCGCTGCTACAGGTAAGGGTTAATTTATGGAATTCCCAATGATTTTCTCCTTCGTTTGGTCGAACACTGTCACTTATTGTGTCTTGTTTTTGGGTTTGGTAGGTACTCTCCTTTACATTGTGCTTAGTTTCCAGGTCGATGCTTCCACGAATATTACATTTGGTTTCCTTCTATTACAGGTACTTTACTGTTGCCTCACTCTAGAGGGTTCCATTTAGGGCCCTAGCCATTTGTTACGACAGGATATCTATGTCATGGTTACGGTTGAGAGTAGTAGCTCAAATTTCAGTACTTAGGTTCATTGTTGTTACTATTGTTAAGCCTTCATGGTCCTGTTTGATTTCCGATTTAAAGTCAAACTTAGGGTTTGAAATAATCATATTATTTATACTGTAACTTTGGTTTTATGGGTTTTGTATCTCACTTTAGTTAACTGTACTGATTATTTTAAAGAATTGATACTGTTTTATAATTTATGTTTGCTCTTGTTTAAAAATAAGAATGAAATTTTGAGTATTTTCAATTTTCTCTTATCATCCCTCATTCAAGGGTTTTATGGTTGTTTTGAAATGATTAGAAAATTAAGTTTTCTTTTATCGTCCCTCAGTAAATAGGTTTTATGGTTTCTTTGAAATCATTACAGATTTAGAGGCCTTTTGTTTTCGTCACTTATATAATCTCTTTTCCTCGTGAAATTTTCATATCGATGTGGTTCATTTGCAGAAAGATGGGTTTAATTAGTTCTATTTGTAATGGCCTTTAATTTAAATTATGAATACTTTTCTGTTTTAGCTTATCTGCAATATTTTTCATGTTATGTATGGAAAATTTTATCAGTTTGGTGCACTCCTTCCAAGACAGGATTGCCTTCAGTCCGCCTTAAAGGCATGACCCAAGGCTAACCTGTCATCTGGAACCTGAGCTTATGTTATTATAGTATTGGTTTTATATGCTATATTTTCCTAGCACACAACCTACTTCATGACGTAACACAAACTCTGATATTCTATAAGAGTAGAGAAAATTATTTAATGGCAGGGAATTTTTCTAAGTTATAATTTCCAATTTAAATAGAAATTCATTACCATAAATTGTACTTCTACTGATATCCAAAATTCTCATTTGCAAAGGAAATAACAACACATTCTATTTTCTGTTATATAGATATTCTACCACCTAACCAAAATTCAGCCTATGGTACTTATCTATCACTTTACTATTTGTGGAATTCACAAACTCACACTTGAGGATGATACTCCACCCAACCAATGAGACCAATCACTACTGCATCTCTCCCCCGGTCCACTACAGACTTTGTGTTTTAGGAAAAATTCTGATGTAAGGTCATGGCCATCTCGTTCCAACCAGACATGGTCCCCTTAATACCTCTAACACAAAAATTCCACTGGTTCATCCACTAGTTACAGAATTCCGCAACCTTTCTATTTCTTCCTCAGCCTCAAGTACCCCTACCTTGTTGGACTCCTCTCATTTTAAGTAGCACCATCCCCCATGAAGGATTTTCAGGCAAGTAACCACCTTGCTCGCTTCCCTTAACTGTATAGTTCCCATTGTGAGTTTTTATCATTTCATCCTCAATATGGAGTTGTGAACCAAAAATCATTAGCATCACACATAACCACATAAACAATTAATTATTGAAACATATCTAATTTACTTAGTTTCTTAGTTGACTAAATAAAAATAAATCAAAGACTTAATAAGTTGTTATTGTTCCTTTTAACTAGGGGACATTACATCTTCCCCCCTTGAGCGAAACACTGACATGACCTTTTTATGCTTCAAACAAAGCAGGATAAACATCCTTCACAAACCCTTCATCTTCCTAGGTAGCTTCTTCCAGGCTAATGTGTTTCCATTGCACTTTAACCTGGGTGATATATCACTTTCACAACATTACTTATCTCTGATCTAGTATATGTAGGGGTTCGACCAAAAACTCCTCGTTTGGTTCGACCTGTCAAAATCCATAGATATATAATCACAATTTTTTTTCAAGCAACATTTATTCATATTTATCACATAAACATATATATTCTTGCAAGGATCACTTTCTGGTATATCCTTCCAGTTAATTATATGACTAGGGTCATAGATATATTTTTTTAATAACGAGACATGGAATACATTATCTATTCGTATGTGGCCAGGAAAATCTTACTGGTAGGCTAATGGTCCAATGTGGGACAAAATCTAGAAAGGGCCACAAAAGTGGGGAGAAAACATGGCACATCTTGCCCATTGCAAGGTACTCTTCTTGGGTTTAACCCATACATATACGTGATCTCCTACCTAGAATTATCAGTAACTTCATCTTTTATCTGCATAGTTTTTATGTTTGTCGTGATCATCCTTCAAATTCATTCTTATCTTCTTCATTATACCTTCCATTTCACTCAACATATCGGGTCCTAATACCAACCTGTCATTCGAACCACTCCAATTAATAAGTGCCCTACACTTTCGCTCATCGAAAACTTCAAACAAACTCATCTTTAAGGACACATGGTAGTTACTGTTGTTGTAATAAAATTCCACCAAATGTAGGTATTCTTCCCATTTAGATGTTTTTTGCATCATGAAAATCCTTAACATATATTCAAGAACTTAGTTTACCTGCTCGGCCTTCCTATACATCTAAAGGTGATAAGTAGTATTGAACTATATTTTGTACCTAATCTGGTAAACAAGGTTCTCCAGAAAGTAGATGTAAATTTCACGTCTCTATCTAATATTACCATCTTAGGCAATCCATGTAATTTGAAAATTTCTTTAATGAAAATATCAACAATCTGCACAGTTTTAAATGTGGATTGTATCGATATGAAATGTGTGGATTTACTCAGTTTGTCCTGTTAGCCACCTATAATAATCTGTCAAAGCAAACAGGTGGCTAAATATGTTTCAAGTCTTCAAGAGAAACATTTCCTTTGTAAATCTACCATTCTTGAAGCCTTCATGTGTCTTCTACCCTTTAGAGAATCTTCACTACTGTTTCCATTAATGAACCCTGCTGTTTGTGAAAGAAAATGTTCTAAAAAAGGCCTCCATTTTCTCCATTTCACTCCCACAAAATTCCCCATTTTTCATCCTTATTCCCTTCACAAAACTCCTCTATAACCCTTCGTTTAACTCCTAAATCATCCTAACCATCTTAAAACCTTATATTTCCCCTTATTTGGTTTTAAAAATCCCTTCTTTTTCCTATCGAAACCCCTACCTGGCCTTAAAAATCCTTTTTTTGGCCTAAATAACAATCTTTGCACTATAAGGTGTTAAGCCCCCAAAGGCTTATATCCTTTACCCCCCATCTCATATAACCTTAGCCCCGCAATCAGGCGCTAAAGGGCTAAGAAACCCCCATTAAAACCTTACCTTTCGTTTATTTTGCCTTTCCTGACATTATGGTTTCAAATGAATCTGGGCAGTTGAATCCACAAGAACCAACGGCCGAGATTGCATCACACTCCGCCCATCCATCTCACATCTCATCCCCCCTTTCAAAACCTCCGCCCCGATATTAGATCGTAACTGTCTGATCTGAAGATCCTACGATCGAGACTTAACCTGATAGCCCAACACCTCTCCACCCCGCGACACACTTGCTGACGTAACCAGGGCCCACAATCTGTCCTGCTCGCGCAGCTTATCCTCCGTCGCGCTCTCCCATAGCTGTTGATCTCCAGCCTTAAGATCGGATGGCCGACGCGCGATATCACGTAATTTTTTAGCCTCCCCCGTAGTGTGCTACTTCCACGCGTCATGGGCGGTTTTCATTTTCCATGTGTCAATCAATGTATGGAATCGTGCTCCAAAAGGCAATACCACCTCCCCCCCCATTTCACCACGCGAAAACCATTCTCGGTTTTTCGCTATACCACTGCCCTCCGCAACATCATTTTCACTTTTAATCACAGCCGTTGATCTCTGAGATCAAACGACCCACATTATATCACAATTTCATTCATCTGCCATTCTTCCATTTTCCCAATGACTCCATCGAAAGATCTCCACCGTTGATAGTCCTAATTCGACGGCTCCTGTTCCTCGTCGTGCCCAAGCCTCCATTTTCACTTGGTTAGTTGCTCTGCTAGGATCTTCCACCATCACTTGCATTCACACTCCCTCTGCAATCACTCCTTCACCACCTCTTGAGCCCTCTGAAGCAGTATTAAACCCCATGCAGGTTTTATTTAATTGGTTTGTTGTATGTTTGCAGGTTTAATGGTGGTTCTTGCTAGTTTATCCCACAATCACAGATAAGTGACCAAAAGGTTCCAGGGTGACGATCCTGAGCCTGAATCAACGCAGAAAGGGGACCAGCAGGGTTTTAATTCCATGATTGTCGATGCATCGTGATCATCGGCCCTTACACGAACCCTCCAGTGCCACTGCCACCTGTGCAGCCATCAACAGAAATTTAAAAGTATCAGTAATGAAGAAGAGGAATTGACAAGGTTAAAGGCATAATATTGAAGATTAAGAAGCCTAATCCACAGTTAGCAAGGATAAAAAACTTGAAGATGATCAAAGAGGCTTAATGAAGCCTAAGACCCACATCACAGACAGATCAACAGAGAAGCCTCGACACGCCAAATTAGAGAGGCTAGTTACTTTCCATCGACCCATACTGTCACCTGCAGTCCTATTTTCATCAAACAAGGCACAGTTAAGGCAGTCAGAAATATTTTGGATATCTAAAACTTAGAAGTGAATGCCCTGTCTGCCAGAGCTTTCGAAAGTCAAACAAAAATAGCCATAGTGAAAATACAAGCAAAATCCCATTTAATGAAGTATGGAGCATGTCATTTCTTCTCCATCAACCCTCCCAGAGACCGAGAAGCACTAAATTCTTCATTAAATTGGGCCAACAATCTCTTCAGTTACTCCACCTCCTCATTCACCTATAAGAACCCCTGTAAATTACATTGAAAATGTTGGTTGGTTGGGATTTTATTCACTATTTGAACTGTTATTGAGGGGAAGTAGCTGAGTAGTTTGTAATATAGTAGGCTGGGAAGAAAAGTTTGGACTGTAAAAAGCCACTGGACTTAAAGTATGTGACTAGTTTTGCACATCAATTGAACAAGCAGATTCACAGGATCCTGGTCTATATTATTGGTGATGTTTTCCTTACTGTAATTGTCTCCTTTCATGTTTTTCCATATTGTCCATTATTCTATGATAAAGAACAATAGGTATAGATTAGGACATACTGTTGGAAGTACCCTAAATCTCATTGATAAGCTTTATCTTTATGTTTTCCTCTGATTTTGTATTTTAAGAATAATTCTATAGAGTATAACTAGTCAAGAAATGTTGGTGAGCCCATGTCTTGTTGAGTACAACTTGAAACATTGTTCTTGAAAGATATTTTCATTTCATGCTAAGTAAAAGATTGAACTAGGGAAGTCTATGGTTAGCCCTTTCCTCTAGTTTATTCTCCAACAGTTTGTCTTGAAAGTTTCCTTGTGAGTTGGTGTCAAAAGCAGAGAAGGTTAAAAGTCTTTCTCTGATCTTAGGCCCTGCTCTGTGTTTAATCTTAAGTGTTTTCTACTTTCTGAAAGCGGTTATGAGGACTGCTGGATTGTTCCCCTTGAGAGTATGCTGAAAGTAGGTTAGGTTAAAATTCCTTACTTGATCTTAAGCTACCCATTGTGTCCTTATCGAGAGTTTCCTTTGAAAGTATGTCAAAAGCAGGATAGGTTAAAAGTCCTTACCTAATCTTAGGCTGCACTTTGGTTTCTTTCTTTCACCTCACTTCTTAATGTTCCATCTCACCATCTATCTAAAGAGATCCTTTGGTATAGATGACTTGCCCTATGGAAACCCTTGGATAGTTTTTATGCGAGTAAACCCTTTTATGACTCCATAGGCCAATGGATTGGCACTTCTCCTGACCTATCTTCCCATGCTGAAACATCCTGCTACTTTGTTCCTTCTTCACTTCACATAACCTTCTCAGTTAATGATCTCCAACCAAACAAACAAAACCAAACCCCTGTGCTTCATACCTAGCTTAATACCTTAAACTGACCTTAAAGATATATCATTCTTTGCATTTATAGAGAGATCCCTCTCTGTATCCAGGAGTGATAGATCCTAGGATCCCAAAGTGGTTTGATGTTGTCTTGTATTTTGGTTTTTCTAATTTTTCCAAAACACAGGAACCCCAACATGTCCACCACAACCATTATTGATTCATTTTTTCACTTAGATTTGGGCAATCCAGTGATAAAATCCAACGTAATAAATTCCCATTTCCACTCAGGAATGGGTAGAGGATGCAACAACCCTGTGGGGTGTTGATTCTCATCCTTAACCTATTGGCATTATAAGCATCTTGCCAAATAATCAACAGTCTCATAATTCATTATAGGAAAAAAATAATTCTTCCTTAAATTTGTAATTAATTTTTGGTAACCGGGATGAACATTATAAGGACTCTTGTGACTTTCATCCAAGATTAACTGCTTGAGATTTTGCTAGTTAGGAATATATAATCTGCCTTATAAATTAGCATCCCCTTCTCGTCGACCTCACATCCCAACTGCTTTTCCTTACTAGTTTGAATTTTTTCTTGCCACCATAGAAATTTATATTCTGGATCCTTAAGACCAGTATCTCTAATCAGTTATGTGAAATCAGTTTTAGCTTGACTAAATAAAATTTCATACACACAATAAAGTTTTCTATTAAAAGCATCAACAACTCTATTCTCCCAACCTCTTAGGTGTATGATCTCGAAATGGAATTCATTGCATCCCATCTCGAATAGCGAGCATTGAGAGTGGGTTGACTAAAATAATTAGTCAAATTGTTATGATCCGTCTTTAAATAAATTTCTTACCCAAAAGATAATGCTGCCACATTTTTAAGGCTTGCACCATTTCTACCAATTCCAAATCATATGCGGAATATTTATGTTCATGTTACTTGAGTTTTCATGACCCATAGGCCACCACCTTAGCTTCTTGCATTAGTATTCCGCCAACCCCTTCCTTGTTGGCATTTGTACAAACCATAAACTCATTTTCTAGGTCAACACCTTTCAATATAAGGGTTGTAGTAATCAAATGTTTTAGTTGGTCAAAGTTGTTTTGGCATTCCGCTGTCTAATGAAAATATCTCCCTTTATTTTGCAAGGAGGTGAGGGGATAAGCTACCCTGGAGAAACCTTCTATAAAATGGCGGTAATGTCTGTCCAATCGCATAAAGGACTGAATGTCTGATATATTCTGAGGAACACTCTAATCCAAAATAGTTTTCATTTTCTTTGGGTCAACTGTGATTCCCTCTTGAGATATTACATGTCCTAATTACTGAATTATATCCTTATAAAATTCACATTTACTGTATTTAACATATAGTTGATGTTCTCGCAAATTATGAGCACAATCTATAGGTGTTTGTATGTTCTTCCACATTTTTAGAGTAAATGAGAATGTCATCAATAAATATCAATACAAATTTATTAATGTATTGATGGAATATGTTATTCATGAGACACATAAATGTGCTAGGGGCATTGGTGTGACCAAAAGGTAATACCACAAACTCGTATTTCCCATACCGAGTTCGAAACACAGTTTACATATGTCTTCATCCTTGATACAATTCTTATGATACTCAGATCATAATCAATTTTCAAAAAATACTGTAGCACCTTTAACTTGGTCAAAGAGATCATCTATACGAGGTAAAATGTACCTATTTTTTACTATAAGTTTATTAAGTTGTCGATAGTTAATACACAATCGTAGGGTACCATCCTTCTTTTTAACAAATAGAACAGGGGCTCCCCAAGGTGACACACTCGGGCGGATGTACCCTTTATCCAATAGTTCTTGTAATTGAAATTTTAATTCAGTAAGCTCAGGAATACTCATGCGGTAGGTGTTTCAGATGCTGGGGCAGTTCCAGGAATCAATTCAATAGTGAAATATATATCTCACTTAGGTGGTAGGCCTGGTATCTCCACTTGGAACACATCGGTAATTCTTGAACTACTGGTAAGTTTTCTAAGGTAATAATTTTCTCCTTAGAGTTAGAGTACCCTATCTAGACTGCATAAATTTGGCATTCTTTTGATGATGCACTTGGCCAATTGAGAGGCAACAATAGGTCTTAACTCCAAGGGCTTCCTAATTCCTTGAATTTAATTTTTAAGCCCTTCCTCATTAATGAAGTTAATAGTCTTCTGCTTGCAATTTACTAAAGACCAGTGCTTTTCAAGCCAATCCATGCCTATTAAGACATCGTATGATCCTAAAGGTAAAATATTTAAATAAAAAATTATTGGCTGGTTTTCCAACATGACCGTACAATCTTCTACCTTAGTCATGCCTCTTCTTTTTTCTCCTATGGCTAATTGTACTAGCCAATGACACCTAAACTTTTTGGATTGTAATTGGCATGATTCAACAACTTTAGGACTTATATAACTTAGAATGGCTCCTGTATCTATTAGAATAGACACAACTTGTTTAAGTACTTTACCTTCAAAATCCACCATAGACGGCTGATATTTCACATGATGGTCTTCTAACACTACATTTATCTTTGGTAGACTTCTTGCAACTTCACCCACTATGGATTCTTCTTGAATTTGTGTTGCTTGTTTGATTATCCTTATGTAAGGGAAATTTTTAATGTAGTGAGGCTCTCCACAACCCCAACACTGTAGTATAGGTTTGGTATATGAGTCGAAGTCTTTTTTCTTGGATTTTTCAACTAGTTTCACTTCACCTTTTGATTTTACCTTTTGTGACCCCTTATCAGATCCTTTATTTATAGGGTTCTTGTACGATCCTTTAGAATTTACAGACCTCATTTCCTTTTTATTTTGGGAGTATTTTTATCCTTTTCTATCTAGCCACCTCTTTGCGCCATATCCTTTCTGTTTCATCTATTGATAACAAATACGTTCCTTCTGTACCACCTTGTCAATCGTCTTAGGATTTTCAAACTCTAACTTCTCCTTAATGGTCACTGGTAAGCTTCTTAAAATATTTATACTTTCAACTTTTCTTCATAAATGTATGGAACATACCACAATAAAGAGGTGAAATTGGTAATTTACTCATCCATATTCAGTTTCCCTAACCGAATATCATGGAACTCCTTGGCCTTATCATCATAGAACTGTTCAGTTATATATTTATTTCTGAAATATTGTTGAAATTTATCTCAAGTAATTTCCTGCTCACTGATAGTTTGGACCACTTTTAATTCCTCCCACCATAGTGTTGTCTTTCCTTGC
This sequence comes from Pinus albicaulis, assembly GCA_034641835.2. Classification (NCBI taxonomy): domain Eukaryota; kingdom Viridiplantae; phylum Streptophyta; class Pinopsida; order Pinales; family Pinaceae; genus Pinus; species Pinus albicaulis. The sequence goes on along the minus strand of CM076575.1, from coordinate 520,580,923 downwards.
AGCTGGTATATTTCCAAGCTAGCCTTCAATTTGTCAATGTATTCATATATTTGGAAATACTTGTTAATATTAACCAAACACGCTTCAACAGATTCCTTTGACTCCCCGTCAAATGTTGGGGGTTTTATTTTCTTGAATGCCCCTTGTAATTCCATATTTTTCCTTTTTACTTCCCTCTGTCACTTTTCCCTGGAGGTATTACCGGATTCCTCCTTATTAGACTCAAATCTTCCATCATCTTCAAGTTATATGGTATTACTTCTTTCCAGGCTTCCCCTTTGGCGATGAGACTCAACCGTATTACCATTATCAACAGTTGGATTTGAGCTCCTATGATTTTTCGATCTTTTAGAATCTTCATAATCCTTTCCTGATCCCTCATCAGTTTATCAGTCTCTGCTCTTATTTTTTCCAGAGCATTCCTGTAGTTGTTGCAAGGTCTACATAATTAGTACATTGGTAGGGGGTCTCGATTCTCCCCCCAGCTATACCCACATCTCTGGATTCACTTCGTGCATTGGATTCAAACTGGGCACAATCATAATTCTGACATATGTCATTGGAATCATTACATTTCCCCTCCTCATCCTCCTTCCTTCTTTGTGGAGCAAAAACAACTATTAACATTCCAACAATTTCACTTTTTCTTTATATACATAGTTATATCTCGGTAGTAGTTTAGGTCCACAATGTTGATAACCTGTGGCTCTGATACCACTTGTAACGAATCTAGTTCTTACAATTAAGATACTTACCATAATTCTTACCATAAAGAATTTGTTTTATTTAATTGATTAATTAATCAAATATAATCAAATAATACCTTCGCTATTATATTATCATAACAATATGACATGTTATATGGGATTATGGTTCTTAGTCCGCCATATAACATTGGTATATAAGTATTATAATGTCCCATGGTGAACTAAATATTGGCAAGTAAATTTCAATAAGGTTTGGGTGTGGTACAATTTCACCCTATGTCTTTTCACTCGTGGTTGAACCCTTATACCCATCAAGCAATGAAGGTTCTTGATAGTTTCGAATCTCTTGCCAAGTGTCTGCACCTTATGATTCCTCCAAGGATCGAAAATCACCATACCCCGGGGCATATCGACAGGTACGAGATCAGGACGTTAGGGTAACTACTTCATCTATGAGAGGGAGTAGGGTTTGTTGTCATTTTTCCGGTTCTGGGGAGAGCATGAGAGCTCTGCAAATCTCTACACTCAAACCTTATGAAAATCATGGAAATTTTACCACTTCCACTTCTATTCCTTAGTTGAATTCTATCTTGGTATTTTGTTTGCGGTTGCACAAGTCATGAGGTGGTGTGACTTTTTTTAGGGTTTACGCGACAAAGTTCATCATTCTTCACACATATTCTCGACCGTGAATACCATGGTGAACTACACAGGTAATAACCCTCCCTATTACTCATAATGGGCACAAATTTTACATATTGTTAATGGTTTGATATGTTGGGTATGTTCTTGGTAGGTTTAGACATGAGTCCACCAACTCGTTGCTACAAGTAAGGGTTAATTTATGGAATTCCCAATTATTTTCTCCTTTGTTTGGATGAACATTGTTACTTACTATGTCTTGCTTTTGGGTTTGGCTGCTACTCTCCTTTACATTGTTCTTAGCTTCCAGGTCAAGGCTTCCACGTATCTTACATCTAGTTTCCTTCTATTATAATTAGTCTATTGTTACCTCACTCTAGAGTGTTCCGTTTAGGGCCTTAGCCATTTGCTGCGACAAGATCTCTATCTCATGACTATGGTCGAGAGTAGTACCTCAAATTTTAGTACTTAGGTTCATTGTTGTTACTATTTTTAAGACTTCACAACCATATTTGATTTATGGTTTATATTCGAACTTAGGGTTCGAACTAATCATCTTATTTATACTGTAATTTTTTTTATGGGTTTTGTATCTCTCTTCAAATAATTGTACAGATTAAAGAATCGATAATATTTTGTAAATTCCATTTGCTCTTGTTTAAAAAGAAGAATACAATTTTGGGTATTTTTAGTTTTGTCTTATCGTCCCTCAGCCAAGGGTTTTATGGTGCTTTTGAAGTGATTACAGAATTAAGTTTTCTTTTATTTTCCCTCAATCAAGATGTTTTATGGTTGCTTTGAAAGGATTACAGATTTAAAGTCCTTGGTTTTCATCACTTATATAATCTATTTTCCTCATGAAAATGTCATATCGTTGTGGTTCAATTATGGAAATATGGGTTTAATTAGTTGTATTTGTAATAACCTTTAATTTAAATTATGAATACTTTTTTGTTTCGGCTTATCTGTAAGATTTGTCCTGATATGTATGGAAACTTTTATCATTTTAGTGCACTCCTTCCAAGGCAGGACTACCTTTAGTCCTCCTTAAGGAATGACCCAAGGCTAACTTGTCCTCTGGGACCTGCGCTTATGTTGTTCCAATAATGGTTCTATCTTCTATATTTTCCTAGCATACAACCTAGTTCATGAAATAACACATACTCTGATATTTTATAAGTGTAAAGCAAATTCCTTAATGACAGGGAATTTTTCTAAGTTATAATTTCCAATTTAAATAGAAATTCATTACCATAACTTGTACTTCTACTGATATTCAAAATTCTCATTTGCAAAGGAAATCATAATACATTATATTCTCCTTTATATAGATATTATACCATCTAATGATAATTCAATATATGGTACTTATTTGTCACTTTACTATATGTGGAATTCACAAACTCACACCTAAGAATGATACTCCACCCAACCAATGAGACTAGACACTACTGTGTCTCTCCCTCGAGCCACTGCACACTTTTGGATTTAGGAAAAATTCTGGTGTAATACTAAGGCCATATGGTCCCAACCAGACATGGTCCCCTTAATACCTCTGACACAGAAATTCCACTAGTTCCAGAATTATGTAGCCTTTCTCTTTCTTCCGTAGCCTCATGTACCCCTACCCTGTTGGCCTCCTCTTCTTTTAAGCATCACCATCCCCCATGAAGGAGGTTTGGGAAGGTAACCACCTTGCCTGTTACCCATAACTTTCCAGTTCCCAGTGTGAGTTTTTCTCGTATCATCCTCAAGATTGAGTTGTGAACCAAACATCATTAGCATCACACATAACAACATAAACAATTAATTGTTGAAACATAACTAATTTACTTATTTTATGAGTTCAGTAAATAAAAATAAATCAAAGAATTTATGTGAATAGATAGATGGCATATGCATGATATTGATGTTTGTGTTGATGATCAAAGGTTTGTTGAGGTGTAAAGGTACCACAAAGGTGATTGACGGTGGTTTGATGCATTTCTTGAAGATTTGGGTCAAAGAGGTTTGAATTTTCCATGTTTCACAACACTATCCCAGTCTCCCTATTGTCATAGAGTGGAATTGGTCTATTGCTACAACCATGCAATGGTGTGCCTACATAAATTGTTGCAGTGTACCAGGCTTGTTCCTACAACACTACCTATAGGTGCGCAAAGGGAAAAACCGCAAGCACAAACCATGGAATTTCCCAAGATAAAGTTGGAATTTAATATGTTTGATTGAGTTTTTAATGTTCACCTTGATTTGGTCATGATTGTCTTTTTGATATGGTCTTTACATGTATGAACACATGATGAGATGAGTTTTGGATCTAATGATTTGATTTGGTCCTTCGTAAAAATGTTGGGAATATTTATTCAATTGTCATATAATGGATTGTCAGAAGGTTGGATATAGTGTGCATTCTCCGAGTGCTAATGAGACTATGCACATGAAATGGAGTGGATTGATCCCAAGGTTATAGAGAATGTGAAAGATGTAGAGAAATTACACGGTGCACACTAACAGAGAAATAACTCATAAGGCATACTTGTGTGCATGATATAAATGCAAATGCGTTGAGATCAAAGAAAATGGTGCAATCTAAACTGTAAAAAAGAAGTAATATGCGCATGAATTTCTAGAAATAGTGCACAAGGAGGTAGTTGTGCATTGATGTTTTGAGTGAAATGCTGGAGGACAGAGAAGTGACAGAGAGGCAAAGTGATTGGAGCCAAAAGCATATAAAAGTGCATATAGATCAGAAGTTGAACACTTGTAGAAGAGAAATTTGGTGAATGTCAGAGGTAGAGTGCAATGGTTTTTGTTTTTCTAGTGGGTTAGTTGTGACAGAGTATGTTTTGTTGGTGGGATTGAATTGAGTAGAGCATCTGGAAAAGGATGATAGGTAAGTATTGGTTATGTGATAAAAATGTTTATGCAAGAGTATATTGATGGGCTAGCTTAGTATTTCAATTTCTATTTATTAAGCTCAGTAATGTGAAATGCTATGTAATGTATGAGGCCTTGCTACTCTGAGTGAGTGTTTGAGTCAGATCCATGTTGCTAAGGATTGTCATTGGATTTATGTTATGTTTATGAGAGAGATTATGGCTGCATGAGTTTTCCAATGGAGTTTAGTTGTATGCCGCTGAGTTGATGTGAGGGCATATTTATTATTGCGTTGTAGAGAGTTTGAGCGTGTTGATGTATTCATTTTTTGAGTGAAATATTCCTAGTGGTTCCTATATGAAAATGGGATGAAACATGGCCTACAAAGTGTTTGTGTGATGCAGGTGGATCCCAGTTTGAAAATAAATGAAAAGTGGTCCACTAGAGCTTGAAGGTCAAGGCCTTCAATGGGTGAGTTGTGGCTTTAAAACAAGTAGTGGCTTGTTGATTTAGGGTGTAGTGGCATACTTCAGGTTGTGGCCCAGGAACTTGGGAGTGGTGGTTGGAAAAAATATTTGGTGTTGGGGCATATAATAGGTCGTTCCTTGTAGCAAGTAGTGGCTTGCATATTTAAGCCTAATGGTGGCTTCCAATAGGTGGTGGTCTGCAAAGTTCATGAAGTGGGGGCTTCTGTCAAGTAGTGGTTTGGAGCAAGTGGTTACTTGATTGATTGCAAGTTGTGGCTTTCACACTAGTGGTGGCCAGTGATATGATGTACTGAATATTTTGATAGTAAAGAATGTGAAGAAAAGTAGATGGTGTTTTTTTATCCCAAAAGTATTTCCACCTTATATATTGTGTTCATGTGTTGATGGTTTATTTTATGTTCTATGTGTCATGATGTTTTATATGATACTTATATGATGGTGGTTATGAATGTGTTGTTTGTTGCTTAAATATTTTGATGTGCTACTACTCATTGAAAGATCAATTAATGTAAAAGAAGGAAAATATTTCATAAAAGTTAATAAAACTAAAACTAAAAATATACTAATAACAAAAAATATTTTATTGTTAGTCATAAATAAAATATTTAATGTTTCTATTAAATAACATGGTTTTATATCACCCCGATGAGGGTGGATAAATGGCATCATAAGGGGCACAAAGGCACACCTTATCGCCTCCTCGAGAATTGAATACAATATGAATTTCATGTGGGACACATGTGACCACAAAGTAGAGGGTTTGAGATCATGAGCATTGTAATTATATGTATGAGGAAAAGCTGAAGGAATTTGTTAGCGCATTTAGGCATGGGCATATTTAAAGGTGGTAGAGGGAACATAACGTTTGTACAAGGCACAAACCTGTGCAAACCTATTTGATTGCATATTTTAGGGAATATATGAGAATATGTCTCTAAGTGAGATTGTTCTTAGTGCTATGTTGGAGCTTATCAACGCCTGATTTGGGACCCTAGAGAGGTATCTAGTTGTAAAGTTTGTTGCGGTGGGGTTAGTGCGGAGAGTTAGGGAAGCTCACATAATTATTTGCTTAGAGAAGATATATTTCTCTAGAGATTGAATCTAATCAAACAAGTAAGTCCCAAAAATGTTTTCCATAGTCTTTATAGTGTGATTTCTCATTGTGTTTTGAATAAGGAAATTCACAGCTAAGTTGGCCTTTGGACCTTAAATTTTCTGGCTAAAAAAGTCATGGGCTTTTGAGCATAACAGGAACATAGTTGTGTACTTTGTGGGTTAGTCATATTCATTTGGAATTCAAATTTAGTGACTTTTGTGTGGAAGGTTACTATAGGTATTCAATCTAACTTAGTACAATCAAGTGATAGTGAGGGGTGCGATAACTAGTATGGTGGCCTCAATGTCTTCCTGGTAGATCATCTTTGCTCAAGGGATGCACGAGGAAGAAAATTTATACTGAATCGGACTGGTAGAAAGGGCATCTTAATTTGGTCACAACCAATTGAGGCTCGGGAGGTGTATCCTAGTTTCTGCATTCTTAATCCCTAACATAGGAGCCAAATCATTGGGATTGGGGGGACAGGCTTTACTGGAATTGGTAGACCACTAAAGCAGAGAGACCCTCGAAGCCTAGGATCACTATAGTTGGTCATTTGGTGTTAGTGGAATCTAGGGATTTGGGTTCAACAATGGAGGTTTTCTTCTAGGAACACTCGATTAGAGCTACGGGTAAAATGATTAAGTGGAGGGGTAGAGCACGAAGAGGGATAAGTTTGCAAGGCCAAGGGGTGGAGCATACAAGATAAGATAAAGCAACGAAGGGAGGATATTTACATGAGGTAGATTTGGATGAGGTGGTGGCCAATAGTCCTAAATAGTCACCTAATCATGTTCTCTTTCCCACCTCCCTCAACACACTAGAAGCACAATCGAGAGAAAGTCATTGTGCTCTTGGAGTAATTGATCCAAGACAGACACAAGTATCACAACGAAATAATTAATTTGATGAACAATATTCAACTTAATCAATGGAGTATGATGGATCGACGAGCGTCAATTTGAAGATGCCAACAAAGTATCGTTGAGCACATGGAGCAACTCGAGGGACGTCTAGCACATGTAGAGCTTCACATTGGTGGAGATTATGGTTTTCAAGCTTCTGTGGTTATTGTTTAACGAAGATATCTGTGGATTATCCATAGTGTGATCAAACAACGGTCGATGTTTCGAATCCCAACGGGGATCCATCTTGGATATCTAGATTCTCTAGGTAATTATTGGGGTCTTCCTCCTATTAGCTAATATTTGTGGGGTATGTGTATATCTTAGGGGTATTTTTGTCATACTAGTCTTTCCAGTTCTTAGCTCTAAGAAAGTTTTGCCATTTTGCATATAGTTTTTGTGTTGTTCTTCTAGCCAACAAATCTGGTCAGAGTGAGGTTGGAAAAACATAGTTTTCTGCACAGACTCTTTGTAATATTTTGACAAATTAATAGAATACCTTTTGATTTAAAAAAAACATGGTTTTATATCAATTTTATATAAAGAGAACAAAAAAAGTTAAAAAATCTCTTTTATTTTCACTTTTCATTATAAAGAATATGTGTAATTTATGGCATTCTTTATATAGAGTTAATATATTACATTTTAAAAAAATTAATAAAAAAAAATAATATATATATATATATATATATATATATATATATATATATATATATATATATATATATATATATCGAGAGAGAGAGAGAGAGAGAGAGAGAGAGAGATTATTTCATTAATAGGGTCTTTAGGAAGATTTGTAATTCATTAATTTTTATATGGAGTTTACATGTAACATTTTAAATATTAATAACAAAAATTATATATATATATATATATATATATATATATATATATATATATATATATATATATATATAACATTTGAGAAGGAAGTTGAGAGAGTGGAGAACAGGGTGGTTAGAACCGTAGCCGCCTCGACCCTATGGTTTGAGCCTCCTATCCATCTTAGCTACCAAAGTTTCTTCCTTTGCTGGTGTGGGTGACATTGTCTTTGGTGGGTTATCTGTTGTGTGCATTGTGTGTTTTCAGTGTTACTTCATCCATGGTTGTCTTGTCGTGTACTTCTTCTGTTCAGGAGCTTGGGATATACTCGAGTCACTTGTCATTGCCCTATTTGTGCCATTTTCATCGGCTACCATCTTCATTGTTGTGTTCTTTGGTGCTTGTCTAGGGGTTGCCACCAATTTTTCCAGGGCTTTGTGGCCATGCTTATTGGTCGCCCATTTTTGGGCTTCATGTTTAGGCTTACAGGTGCAACCTACGCCCTATTTCTGCAGGTGTTTCTCTACCCTGGTTTGTTGGAGATTTTGTAGGGGTTTATGTAACCCATTTTGTAAATGTTGATTTCTTGTTGATGGGATCGTATGTGCAGTTCCTATGGTTTTCGTATTAAATTGAAATATTTTTCATTTTTCCTTGGCTTTCATGTTTGGCCCTTCTAGGTTTATTCAGATGGCGAATGCCATTTTCTTAGTTTATATTTACTCGAATGTGTTTTGGAATATAAAAATGTAATATTTTTCTTCCATGTTGAATAAAATTATGCATAGTTTTTCTATGGGAAAAAAATAAACATGTATTGTTTTAAAAAATATTTGTAACAATTCTCATGGAATTTACAATCGCAAGACTATAAGCTACTCTACTGATCTGCAGAAGCAAATTCACGATTGAGAAAACAAATCATTAACATGCAAAATAAACATCACACATGCGTAGAGATTTATACAGGGGAAAGAAATTTCTCAAAACCCCTTACTATCTTTCTTGCATTAATCATCTGGACGAATACAATATGTTTGCTCAATCTTGAGCACAACCTGCACCTGTATCTTCTCTCCTATGCATGACTAACTAAACCTGGCCAATACTTAGCCAATTTTTCGAGCCTCCAAGCTCCTATTTCCTTGCACTGTTCCTTGAGGAATTAAGCCCCAAGGAAATATGAATTTCCCTTATTTTCTTGGGCAATTCCTCTAGGTTGATCCTCTGACCAATACAATGAACTATACACTCAATCTAGCATATAATTAGTTGTAAACTGCCTTAGAAACTCCACAACAACTGGTAAATTTGAATTCTCTAAATGCACGAGCTAATTTAGGATGATTGACTAGTTATTTGGATGATCACTGACTGTGATTGAAGTTACACTGCACAACTTGACCTTCCACTAGTTTCTCTAAGAGTTGGAACTAGTTTAACTGACCATAACTCAATTTAACTAAATTAAATTTCTACAACTGAAATTAACTCAACCTAGGATCCTAAAATTAAGGAACCCACTACACACAACTGAACTTCATGCCCCTAACTTGAATTAATTAAGCTAGACTCCTATTTTTAAGGAATCAACACAAATAAACTAAACTTGAACTTATTAACATGAATTATGTGTTCTTAACTGAGTGACAATAGCCATGTGACCTCAATTAACTCCTCCAAGTTGTGTGATGATGTGGAATTTCGAATTTCCTCAACTAAGGTAAAATCAAAATTGAGACTTTCTTGCTACATCTCCAAGTTGTGTGATGATGTGGAATTTCAAATTTCCTCAACTAAGGTAAAATCAAAATTGAGACTTTCTTGCTACATCTCCAAGTTGTGTGATGATGTGGAATTTCAAATTTCCTCAACTAAGGTAAAATCAAAATTGAGACTTTCTTACTACATTTTAAACAGTGAATACTATATAAATTTCTTATATTTTCACTTTTCATTATAAAAATGTGTAATTTTAAAAATATTAATAACAAAAGAAAGAGACAGAGAAAATTCTTATTCTATTAATAAGTTTTTTAAAGAAATTTGTAATTCATTTATTTTTTAATATGGAGTTGACATGTATAACACATACATAAAATTTTAAAAATATTTATAAAAAAAATAATTATATATGAGAGAGATATTTTCTACTTCTAAATATGATAAGTGCATGTATTAATGTGTAAAATGTGAAAATTATATATATATGTTTAATATATATTTTATATAAAGATACTATTCTTATTCCATTAAAAGTTTTTTTTTTTTTTTTGATATTTGTAATATATATATATATATATATATATATATATATATATATATATATATAATTCACTTTATATGCATTAAAATTTTAATAAATGTTGCAATCTTATTTAGTAGCAATAAATAATATATATATTATTTTTTAAGATGTTACTCCATATATATATATATATATATATATATATATATATATATATATATTAGTGTAAATCCAATTTCTTGATTTGCAAATCTCTTTTAGAATGTAAAACTTAAGGTTTACATCTCAAAAGATTTGATTGATATATCCATGGTTATTATGGAACTATGTTTTCTACTTCCAAATTAGATAGAGGCATATATTAACATTTGAATGTGTAGAATGTGAATCAAGAATTAAACATTTCATATATATATATATATATATATATATATATATATATATATATATCTATATAATTTTCTCAAAATCAACATAAATCCATCTTAACTTCAAATGTACAAAGAACAAAAAAGAATAAAATATTTGTACCTGCAAAAGGTATGCATATTGAGAGATTTGATCCCTCTTAGCTCAATAGATCCAAAATTAAAATAAATCTATGTTGATAATAATTTTATTCAAAACTTACACCCTTTAAATTTTTCATAAATTTATAATAATTACAATCAAATATTATGTTTCATTTTTTTACGCAATACAATATATTTACTTCTCTAAAACGAAATTGTTTGATTACTTATTTGACAATACAATATATTTACTCCTCTAAAACGAAATTGTTTGATTACTTATTTGACAACTAAATTATAAAGAGTTTTTTCATTTCTTATTAAATAATATTATTAACTTTATCTTAAAAATAAATATAAATTTTAATATATTTTAAAAATATTTTTACCATAATATATCCATTTTTCTTAATTTTCTAAATAAAAAATACAACTATAAATTATTGTTTATTTACACAAATATCTTCAAAATATTATATCAACATATTAAAGTGCTTTTTTTCAAACGCATTTTACGATATTAAATTATCCTTTTATCCTTTTAACTCGTATCCACGTGTGAATCTTCTAATATGATTTTTATCTATTAAACACCATATCATGGATACTTACCTATCCTCACTTAGAAATGATATTAAATACCACCTCATAGTTATTTTTCAAAGGAAAAAAAACAAGCACTTTTATTTGCAAAACAAAAGTTATTACATCATTCTAAGGTCTTTAGCCAATTATTGCCAATAGAGATTATAGTGTGGAATTCAACAAGTTTCTAAATATTCTGTCCTAAAAAAAATTGTAATAATTTAGAAATTTTGGTAAGGTTATGAAAAATCTTAGTAATTTAAAAAAAAAAATTGGGTAAAGTTATCAAATTTCAAGTTTTTTAGTGTATCAAATTTTTTTGATGGTGTTGAATTTATTTCCACATGTGACAACTGCATTTAGTATTAACTAGTTGTTAACTAGTTAAATGACATGTTATTATTTTTAAAAAGACTGAGACATTTAATGTTTTTTCTGGAAAAGTTTATTTTTCTTTATTGTTATTATGAAAAATAAAATTGGTTATGGAAAGTGGTTCCATAAAAAGTAAGAAGACTGATGGTAAAAGTTTTCTAAGAACTAAAAGGTGGTTGGACAGTTTGAACAGTTACCTGCTCCTCTGGGGATAAGAGACTCATCCTAGTGAGGAATAGGGTTTCTGTTCAGAGACAAAGGAAGAGAGTGGAAAAGTTTTCTGAGCTGGTAGAGACCAATGGAAAACACTCAGCTTCCCTGAATTTTTTATGGTACCGACTGAACTTGGAGGTCCTAAGGTCACAGCAGAAACTATTGTCAACCTGTACCTCTTCAGGAGTGGAGCATGGGGGCAAGAGGAGGATGTAATTGCCTCTCTTCAAGGTTGGGTGGACACCAAAAGCCAAATACACTTTCAGATAAGTTATTGTTTATTTTAAAATTATTTAGATAGGAACGTTGTTTTCAAGTTATTTGTACACAGATTAGTGTTATTTAATTTTAGGAGAAAGCTATTTTTCTTTTGGAACATTTCTTTCTAACAGAAAAAGGGACAAGTTTATGAATTATAAATAACTCAGCAAATACTTGCAAAACTCTGTGATTACTACTGTAAGAGTTTGTAGAATAATCTTGTGAACATTTATATATAAAAAAAAGAATATTAGCTGTGAGACACTTGGAAATTACAGCAGATGAATATTAGGAATAAAACCGGCTAACCGTAAAGTAGACAACTGTACATAGTATTTTATTGCCGGAATTATTTAATCTGTCAGGATGCATTTAGAAAGAACTATGACAGAGAAGTTTAATGATAAAATGATTAATTAGTAAAATTATAAATCACTGTAAAACAAAATTAGAAAGATTACTGTATACTAAATCTAGGACGGGGTGAGCCTTTGGTTCTGGGTACAGGAATGAAACCCCAACCCAAAACACGTCGCTACCTGTTGGAGAGGTAAATCCCCTTTATGGACAGAGGTGATCCCTACTAGCCCAGATCGGGTCTAGCAACAATCAGGTCACGCAGTGACGCAGGTCTCTAGTTACAAAACGACAAAAACATAATGAATTTCCTACCTCACGTCCTACGCAGTGGTCGTTGAAGAAAGGATGACGCTTCCCGTCCTTCGCTTTGGCAGATCACGATCCTTTCGCTTGACACATCTGAACACCTGCACACATGCAAAGGATACAATGATACACGGCATAAAATCTAAATCTTGTAACCATACATCAGTCAGAGAGGATGTAATTCATTGCATCAAGAAAAAGACACATGAATGAAACCATAATCAAAGTCGCTTATCATTAATATAACAAAGGAAAGATACAACCCAAAGCTCCGACGCTGGATCTTCCTTCGGTAGGGCTGACAGTGAAGCACATCTCAACGAAGCCTGTTGGAAACGGGACAAAGCTCTCTCTCTTCGGCTTGGCTCTCAAAGGCTGTCTGGCTATAGTCTCCTTGCTACAAGTTCAGCTCTAGCTTGCTAAGGGTGAAGGCAAGCTTATATAGATGATGGAAGGGGAGTTGGGATCCCTACAATCATGGGATTGACCCTATCTCTAAGGAAGCTTCCATAATAGGTAGAAAACCATCTCCCATACATGGAGATCCGGAGCCAAACCACCTAACTCATTTTAGAAACTCGTTCAGGAGTTTGTTGGAATCAAACTTTCGCCATTTATTTTTACAAAACATCCCTTATTAAGCTTGGCGCGAGTGAGACACTGGGACAGAGCACCAGTTCGCGTGCCCTCTATGGTGGATTTTGCCCATTGGTGTGAGGGCTAAACTGGCTAGTCACACCAAGGCCAAAAGATCAGCTTTTAGGGTTTTTCAAAGGAAACTTTCTTCAGAGGAATGATTTTCCTTGTTAAGGGGGATGCCATGAAAGTGGTTTCAGGTCATGTCACTGCTCATAGGTCACGGGAAAGGCCCTCCAATGTGCGGGACGGGGGATTGCAGGGACGGTGACAAAATTCCGTGTAACAGATGCCCCCTAAAGCATAAGGTCCGAGAGAGAGAGGGGTGAAATGATTTATGAGAACGTGCCCAACTGAAAAAATTGCCGTCGGAAAACCTTCGGAGACAAATACAACTGATATCTCAAATACATGATATGTGGTATACGCGCAGCCATCCATAATAGAGTGTACAATAATCAAGATCCAAGGCATGGACGCAGCCATCTAGAAAGGATCAACAAGTAGACTCAGGTATGGTCGCAACCATCCAGTCAAATGAGTCATTATAATCCATAAAAATTCGTAGCCTGGATTCTATCAGGAAAAATCCAGGGTCTTGTGCTCCATCTCGACTTGAATAGAGTACAAGTTCAAGCATGTGAATATGTGAGCTAAAGTCGAACATGCAATAACATCGTCTAATTACCAGCCAATAATGAAAGTCGTTAACAAACGCGAGAGGAACCACCAATAATCAGGATGGCCCTCAAGGTACTATAGGTACAATCCAAGGAATGTGAACAGTGAGCTGACGTCAAACACTCGCAGAATCACTCGATCAAAGGCCAATGATGAAAACATTGCGTCGAATGCGAAGAACCTGCCATTGAGGCATGCAGGCTCCAAGGTACCAAAAGGGAGTCTCTAGATCAGCTTCCTGGATAATGCGCTGAAGTCGACAAGAAGTGACCTTGATCGAAGGTGGGCCATAGTGTTTCCCACATCATCGATGCGAGATAGAGGAACATAATGTTTGTGAATCAGGATTAGTAGGGGATTAGAGGGAGGTTGAAAACTGCAGAGGCCAACTTCTCTTGAACATATCGGTGGCACGACATTAGATTTTGTAGTGTTTGACATCGAAGGATCTGAGGTCATAATGATGAGACAAAGAGCAGATGAGTGGTCAAAAAGGATTACCCAAACCCATGGAGGCAAGCAGAAAACGAGATGAGATGTCCCCATCCCGACACGAATGTAGACAAGTGCCATGTTCAAGAGTGACATACTGCCGACACAATGATGATACTGGTTCCATTTTTCCCCACCATTTATGGCGAGTACCCCAATTATTTTTGAAAACAAGCTTGAAGGGGATAACATATGCTTGCAATATAAGTTTTTCCTTCAGACAAATCCAACCTAGTACATTTAATGAGCCCTAGGAAGGAGGAACTCAAGTATCGTCATTACGACAGAATCCGATGTCATCAGGTTTTAACGAGTCTAACAAAGGAAGAACTCGGCGTCTTTTCATGTTTAGAGAGTTTGAAAAGATAGCGGAAAAGTAAACTCCAACAGTCCCTTTTCGTAAATAGTTCCTCAGATTCGAAAAGGTAGAAAAATCTGTCTGAGAAAACCTCCTAGTCGCGATAGGCTAGGATATTCCTTTTTTGTAAATAATCTATCCCAGCCCGAAAAAGGGGTAAACGTATACTGGGTAGATGTCATTTCGCAGCCAATTTAACGAGATCAAAACGACAAGTGACTCGGCAATCTTTTGATTTTTAGAGAGTCAGAAAAGAGCTGAAAGATGACTCCAGTAGTGATTTTTTCGTGTTTTTACCGAGTCCAAAAAAGTATAAAATACAACTCGTATCGTTGTCCCAGTCGCATGAAAACCTGTTGCTGGACAAGAAAGCAAGCATAAAACCCATTTTTCGACAAAATATAATAAAATATTGGAAAAATAAGCTTCAAAACCTAATTTGATTTTGAAAAGTTATAAATATGACCAAAATAGTAAAAACATATTTACTTTTACTTGTTACCTCTTGTGGAGAGCAACAGTGAGTTTTTTCCTTACGAACTTGCGGTGACGATTATGGACGATCTGGTGCATCATTCTGAATCCCATCTTTTCCACGTAAGAGGCGCTTCCCTTAGCTATGTTTCAATCCATTTTTTATAGTATTCCACTGTGATTTGGGATCCCTGAGGGGGGAATTTGCAAATTTAGGGCTCGCACAATTGGCGCGGGTATGAGGCACGGACCCGCGCTAATCGGGTCTGTCAGCAAAACAGTCGTGCCAACAGGGAAACCTTATTTTCCACTCAATTTTTTACAAAAATGAACCAATCAACTGTATTTTTGAATGCCCAAGGGATCTAATGAAGTGCTTATGACCATTTTGGTGCAGGTACAAAGCCACAATGGTGATCAAATGGAAAGAAAGGGAGCACAGTGAAGAAGACGAAATGGCAATGGGAACAAGCAATGCATGAATGCTCTCTAGGATTGCGGTTTGAAGAAGTTCTTATTGACACCATGTCTCAGGGCACAACCTGAATTGCTGCAATACTTGGTCAATATCTAGGATGAGAACGAAGAGAAGTTCAGGCTTCGAGACCAAGTGATGGAGCTCGAAGTATCCGATGTTTACTTCATCATTGGATTGTCTCGGAGAGGTCCAGTCCTGATCATGACAGGTAGTAGGCCTTCTGGCGAAAAAATGTCAATGGTTATGGAAAGAGTGTGCCCAGGGGCATAAACAGGATTAGGTAGCGGGAAGGTTGATATTCACACTATTGCCGATCTAGCACTCAGAGTGGTGCTCCATACCATTATGCGGGCTGCGGGGTCACAGGCACCGCATGAGGCTACCAAGACACAGTTCCTCTTGGCATCAGAATGTATGAACCCGACATTATTTGATTGGGCTACAGCCGTAACCATGAATATCAAACGGAAATTGACGAAGTGTAAAAATACCAAACTGAAGTAGTTTGGGTATGGATCTATCATGGTATCGTTCATCCTCGAACGACTACCTATTTTCCAGGGCTAGGGGGCGATAGTCGCAGATCCACCGTTGAGAGAGCCACAGATGGCTCGATGGGCAGCACTGATGCCCAGAGTAGGAGGGGGCCAACAAATTTCATGGCGGTCCGAGTTCTTCGTATGGCTTCGGCGACAGTTGATCGTCGTAGAGGAATGGCCCTATGCTGGTACTGACTTCACAGGAGACCCAGACCTTCCACTCCCGGAAGGAGAGGACTGGGATGAGGAGCTGGGTAAGACTCTTTTTGATTTTATGTATTTTATGATTTTTTTTCGGTATACATGCATGTTCTAACAAACAATCCTATATGTATGCAGATGTTTGCCTAGAGAGGCCCGCCGGGATGTCGCCGATTGCACGAAGGACCCCTCTTGCCTATGACCCTCGAGGTGAGGGGGGCGAGGGGAGCAAGCTAGTTTAGAACTTGGAGGGAATCGCCCATGGGATCCTGGATTATGCTCGCCTAGCAGATGTCCCTTT
Organism: Pinus albicaulis; assembly: GCA_034641835.2. Lineage (NCBI taxonomy): Eukaryota > Viridiplantae > Streptophyta > Pinopsida > Pinales > Pinaceae > Pinus > Pinus albicaulis. The sequence continues at coordinate 520,564,363 of CM076575.1, read as the reverse complement.
GGCTTATCAGAGGCACACCGTGGGGGTGCCTAGTGTTGGAAATGTTGTCATTGATGGAAAAGGAGGCAGCAAAGTTAGAGATAGACAAAGGACAACAACAGAAGCAAAGGAGAAGACAACAGGTCTTTGGTGAATGGTATAGTAACATTTACAGGGAACAAGAGAAGAACAGAGGGAGAGTTTATTTACAGAGACAGGGCAGCAAAAAGAGAAGCAAAGTAGCGTAAAGGAGATAGCATAGATGGCAAAGGAGACAGGCGGAAGAAGACGGTTCAAATAAAAATGGTTGAGCAACAGAGGCGGACACAGAGAAAGGAGGCAGAACCAGAGGAGGTAGAGAAAAAGAGGAAGAAACAGAGAATACAGAGGCAGAGATGAAACATTCGAGCAGCAAAGGCAGAGGCAGAGCCGTTAACAAACAATGAAATGATCAAGCAGAGACGGAACCGTGAGGGAAATGGAACCAAGTGGTTAGCGGTAAAAACCTAATGAAGTCGGGTATTAAACCTTATGGTAGCGTTGAATTAACATATTAATGAAACAGGGTTAATATA